>PITA01017186.1:7652-44148 GCA_004023965.1 Spilogale gracilis | reverse complement strand
AGACTTTATATGATGTAAATATATTAGACAAACATAAAAGTGATGAAGGCTTCCTAAGGATCCCTTCTCAAAGGGAAATATTTTACCTTTGAAAGAAAATATACCTGTAAAGCATAACAGCAAATAAATGTTATACACAAAGTAGGTGACTATATGAATTTAATTATTCCTCTCTTCCTAAAACTTTAGTTTTAGGGTTCCCTATGTCTTTCTCCACTTCCTGATCTCCCATATTCTTTTCAAACTCTTTTTCCAACTTTATAACTACTCTTGTAAATATCACCAGTGACTTCCATGTTACATAATTCAGTATTCACATTGAGTCTGAATTTTTCTTTTTCAAAGATTTTACTTATTTGACAGAGAGAAACACAGCCAGAGAGGGAACACAAGCAGAGGGAGTGACAGAGGGTGAAGCAGGCTTCCCGCTGAGCAGAGAGCCCGATGTGGGGCTCGATCCCGGGTCTCTGAGATCATGACCCAATCTGAAGGCAGTCGTTTAACCAACTGAGCCACCCAGGTGCCCCAAGACTGATTTTTTCTTAAACTCAGTAGAGTTCAACAGAACTCGTCTGTCTTTTATGCTTCCTTGTCTTTTTTCCTGTGAAATAACATTCTCCCAATTTTCCTCTCTCCTTGGTCACTCATCTCCAGTTCACTTGTTGAGGCTCTCACCCTTTGTTTGACCTCTAGGGCTGAATAATTGGTTTTCTTCTCTTTGTTTTCTATACTATCTTCTTAGTGACTTCAGATAGTAAGAAGTCTAATGAGACTAAGAGTTCTAATACTAAGAACTCTCAAATTAATTTTTGCAGCCTTGAACTTCCCCCTAAGTTTACTACTAGAAGACAATCATGCACTAGATATGTCTATTTGGATATAACAGACATTCAGAAATGATGTGTCTAAATTAGATCAATTGACTTTCCACAAATCTTTTCTCTGAGATTTTCCCATCTTGAAGATAAGCAGAAATTGTCACCTACCTACTTAAGTGAACTTTAGAAGCCATTTTTTATTCCTCTTTCTTTCTTCCACTACAGTTAATCCAGCAGAAATTCCTAGATGCTCCTTCTAAAGCTTACTGAAGTAGCTCTAGAGCCTAGAAGATTTTTTGGCATGCAGTAGGCATTCAATAAATATTTGCTAAAGTTTTCAAATATGAATATTTTCTGGTTTTATATTTGTATTATGATATTTGAAAACTTCAGTTTTATGAAAGAAAGCCAAGTATTTCCCTCAGAAATAATTTCTAAATGCAGAATTTTATTTCCTTAAAGTTTATATGAGAGGAAATAAAGGAAGGAATGGATATCTCTTTGGGCCTAAATTCTTTTTTTCAACTAAAGAAAGGATCAATATATAGGGTAGCTATATCATAAGTCTGAAATTGTAACAGCATTGTAAGAGGGCAGGCAAATTCATGTCATTGTTTATAACTAAATGTTGAGAGTTCATTCAAAGTATTCTGGACAGACACAAACAATAATATTTTATAGAGTAAGCGAATTACTACCCAGATTGGAAGTGGATAAAATTTAAGGTATGTTTTAATTCAACTTTTGTACTATAGACAGCAAATAATAAGAACAAAGAAAGTATCCAAAATAATTTATAATTTGTTTTAAAAAGAGAGACAAAGAGAGGAATATCATTATTACCTTTTCCTGATTTTATTTTAATACATTTTGTATAAAATAGCTTTACTATAAACTTTATATCGTAAATAACTTACAGATAATTTTCTGTTTCTATTCTTCCTTATAGGCTGACTCATATTTTCAGAAAGCAAAAGAATAAGCTACCTGCTCTATTTGTAGGTATCTCTTACTTTTCTCAGGCATGTTACTTTAATGTTAAAAATGTTGCCAGCTTTAAATGGTATTATCAAAAAAATGTAAAGCATAGAAATTCCTAAGGGAATTTTCATTCATATAAATGGGGGGGTTACTTTAAGGATGAAGACTCAGAGTAAGATAAAGTGCACATGACTGATCTAACATTGTTTTGGGGGATCCAATTCCTATTTGAACTAAAGCTTTCTCTCTCTCTCTGTCATCACTGTAATTTTCAAGTTGCTAACTATCAGTAGAATCTACAGTGCTTCTTTATATCTCATCTGATGACTATGTCAAGTAGCTGAATTGCAATGTTTATTATTATTTATTGTTACAGAATTTTATACTAAATGATAATCAGAAAAAATTCTAATGTATGAGATTCTCATCTCAGCATTAGTTATGACAAACATATAAAAACGCTAAATATACTGAAATGAGACTGGTTAAATCATGGTAATCTTCACTTCGAGATGCAGTGGAGTATAATGCTAAGGACTTTGGCATCAGATCAGATTTAAATCTTTGTAAAGACATTGCCAAAGTGTTTTTCCAAATAGGAGTTTTAGAGTCATCTATGGTGCTTCTTAAATATAGTTCCTGGAACTGACTCCACACTTCTCATTCATTAGGTCTAGGCTAGAGGCGAACACTGGTATGTTTAACAACACCCCTAAGCTTACAAATTAGTTGGCCTCTAAAAGTCTGTTCCCACATTTATAAAGTGGATGACATATAATACCCATATTATAGTGTCATTTAGAGGATTAAAATAATATATAGAGTACTTTAGAAGTTTGCTCTGCGTACCATAAGTATGTAATATATTTGGATTTGTTGACAACTATGGCTTTTATTACTACTATTCTTCCTTCTATGACCACAAATACCACTTTTAACATTGATCTTATAATTATTATTAATTTATGAACTAATATGTAGTCATTGTATTAAATCCATACTTTAGAGAAAAATTAAATGGCTAATAAATATTCACAATATATTTAGTGAAAATGTATTTACTGTTTTCTGCAATTCCCCAAGCTGTCAAAAAAAGTAAAATTATAAAGTGCATAGAAAAAAAAAACTTTGGGGTGCCTGGGTGGCTCAGTTCATTAAGCGACTGCCTTGGCTCGGGTCATGATCCCGGAGACCCGGGATCGAGTCCCACATCGGGCTCCCTGCTCTGCAGGAAGCCTGCTTCTCCCTCTCTCACTCCCCCTGCTTGTGTTCCCTCTCTGGCTGTGTTTCTCTCTGTCAAATAAATAAAATCTTTAAAAATAAATAAAAATAAATAAAAATAAAAAATAAAAAAAACCTTTAAGAATTACACTGAATATGTAACTAAACTTATTACTACATAGAAATGTGTGACTTTCTTTTTCTTCTCTAGGCATTTCCGTATTTCCAAAATTTTCTATTCTGGCCAAACTAGATTTAAGATTCAGTCCCATACATACTGAATACTCATTCTATGAAGGATACAGTGTGTCATACAGTGATGAAGACTGCCAGGCCCTAGCCTCAAGAAGGCCACAATGAGGAGGACAATGTCTAGTAACACAAGGTGGCTTTAATAATGACCACGTTGGAATTCCCTCACCCTCATCTACTGGAAATTATACATCCACATTTCACGTCTGTGTCACCAAAGATTATAGTCCTCCTTCTTTTAGAAAATAGTCTGAGCTGACTTTGAAGCCATGATTTCTTTGCCTGTGGTTCTATCATGAACTCTGCTTAGTTAAGCCACTACATGAAGCTCTTTCTTCTAGCTCCTTCCGCACATCCTTAGTTGACTTTTCCTTCCCTTTCTGTCAATACCCCCTGGCAGCAGGTGTCTGTCTTACCCTTGCTCAGCAGCAGTCTCTCTGCAAACATTTCCCATCCCTCCTTTCAGGCAACCCACCTTTTCCACCCAGTCCATCATGACTGTAGGTTGAGGATAATCAAGCTTTCTTTGCCTCTTGCAGCCGCATTTTTCATTCCCTTGCTTTCCTCACTGCTGCCAATCCAGGTCCAGTGGCCTCTGGATCACTGTTTATCTCTGTTGCATGGAATGCAAAGGATGAGACACATGTCGATGCATAAGACCCCAATTTCAGCTTATGTGCAGAAACCAAAACTATAGCAAAAGTAATTTTGATGCAGTCTATTTAAGTGTCATCATTATAAATTAAAACTCAAACATGGTGACCCACTTAGACTGTGTTTATTTGAGAGAAGTATATGTGGATTATACTGTCTCATAAAACTGATCTATAAGAAGCCTAAAATGGATTGACTAGGTAATGACCAGTTACAATAAAAGGTAGAATAGCAAATGGTTTTTCAAAAGTGGGGAAAAAAAACCAAACAACTAATGTCATAGATAGGCAATATCCTTAAATTGATAAATTACCTAATTATAGTAGAGGGGAAAATATGCACAACTAGCACTGGAATGTGGCTATAAAACAGAGAGGTTTTTGCTTTTGATAATAAAACTACCAGTATTAAATTACTAGGGAAAATATTTTAAATATAAAACACCCATGAAGTGATAAAATACACTTCCAAAGACTTTTTAGGATTTACCTTTAGCTATAGGAATACTTAGAGCTCCTGCTACTAATTTTCAGCACCTTTTATCCCAACGTTCATTCTAAACTTGTCTGAAGATCATCTATATAAGCATGAATAGAGATGATGAAAACAAAGTTTGAGAAGTTTCTCATTTTGCCATCATGCTACATCATCTGTGCTAAGCAATGGCTATATCTCTTCTTTTTCTTGTATCTCCAAACATAAGGGGAAAAAATACTGTTTTCTTGCCTTTACCTTTTTCACAAGCCTCAGGTTATTCTAGGATTTCTATTTCTAGAAACTATTCTGAGACATCTGTGTCTTTCCTATATTCATCCTAAATTATGTACCTTTTTCTCCATTAACTTTTTCTTGACTTTTATTAAATTTGGTCCTGCCAGAAAACGACCTTATTGATGATTTTTAGGATATCAGACACACTTTTTTCTTCATTTGTATTACTTACCAACATCTATCAGATTTCTATTTTAGCGATCTTATGATCCTCTCCCATTTTCAAATTCTGGAAACATGCCTACTTTTAATTGGAACACTTTGGAAAGCATTCTTCTTAAAATGTAGTAGGCAAATTTAATGTGCTTTTCCTTCCACCAGCTACCGTTTGCCCTGAAACAACATGGCCAACACTTCTGATCACTCCTTTTGGTTAATATTTTACACGGTGATTTAATCTTTCAGTATTATGGTCCAAGGAATTTTATGTCTGGAGTTTTTAAAATGTGAAAAAGGAAAACAAAACAAAAAGCAAATAACTCCCACTCCCCATTAAAAAAAAAATTACTCTTCTTTACAGAACATCACTGTTGTCTCTGTACAAACACAATGTTCATTGTTTCACTTGGTTTTATAGAACTTCTATTACTTCTTTTTTTTTTTTTTTAAAGATTTTATTTATTTGACATAGAGAAACACAGCCAGAGAGGGCACACAAGCAGGGGGAGTGAGAGAGGGAGAAGCAGGCTTCCCGCCGAGCAGGGAGCCCGATGTGGGACTCGATCCCGGGTCTCCGGGATCATGACCTGAGCTGAAGGCAGTCGCTTAACCATCTGAGCCACCCAGGCGCCCCACTTCTATTACTTCTTAACTGCCTACTTCTCATTCAGAATGAAAAAGAAAATACAAGGAATAGTTACAAGGTGTAGGTTCATTCCCATTACAATCTAAAAAATTTAAGTTAGAATAAATTTAATACAAAGAACATTTATAATGACTGACTACCTAAAAAATGATTGAGTCATGTATTCACTTTTGTTACCAAGACAAGTAGCAGGAATCACCTATTCATATTCTGAGTGATTACTTAACAATAATCTTTTAAAAAATGCACTAACACTATTTAATGCAATTGAAAATTACTAAATCAGGGGTGTCATTAAACAATGGCATTGTTATACTTTCTCTAATTATCTATGTGCCTAAAGATAGTGAGGTCAATTTATATTCAATCGACCATTGATAAAAGCTGGCTGCCTTGCATCAATGCAAGTACTTCGTTATACCAACTTTTATTTACATATGACTGATCTAAGCTCAGAAAAATGTAATTATAGGTATGGAATTAATTTAATAGCATTTAGGTTTTTTATGCAAGTTTTACATTCGAAAATATCTTAGAACTACAAAGGACGTAATGCACTTCTGCAAATGCTGAACTTTCTATTATGGATGGACTTAAAGCCTGGGAAAGTTAAACTCCAATGTACCTATTTCCTGCTTCATCAGGGACTGCCACTTGGCAGGGTGCATTTGGAGAAAATAGGCCAAATTTGCAATGGTAGAACAATATTGTGGTGACTTTCTAGGGAAATATATTTTAGTTCTTGCTAGGCAATTGGCACTGTGTTCAGTGTTACATATGTGCACTTGGGGACAGGAGTAATTGAAAGGGTAGATTCAAAAAAGAATGAGGCTAGTTTTTCTCTCTGAATATAGTATTGGCTTAATGGCGGTTCAGAACTAAATGACCTATCATCAGAGATATCGTGCAATTTATAGCAAACGAAGTAGAATACTACTATCTTTATTTTGTTTTCATAAATCAAGTTTTAAAAAAAATGAAAGAAACAAAATCTATTATATAATTGCAAACAAATCCTTCCAAAATAGTACATGATGGGTATTTTATATCACTTTGAAGATGAATGACTGACGACCAATGCCCTATAGCCAAAGACCAGTTGTAGTTGAAGAAAGTTAATTTTGTGATTTTTCATCTTGAGAGTGAAAGATAAATGTGGAGAGCCATGGAGTGTCTCCATTAGAGTGTGTTAGAGAGCTTATTCCAGGGGTGCCTGGTGGCTCAGTTGGTTAAGGGTCTACCTTCAAATCAAGTCATGATTCCAGTGCCCTGGGATCAAACCCTGCATCAAGGTCCAACCAGGCATCAGGCTCAGTGAGGAGCTTGCTTCTCCCTCTCCCCCTGCCTGCCATTCCCCCTGCTTATACTCTTTCTCTCTCTGTGTCAAATAAATAAATAAAATGTTAAAAGAAGAAGAAGAAGAAAGATCTTATGGCAGAACTAACTGGCTTGGGTTAGGTGATTATAAGGAGAGCTCAAGGTAATAAGGCTTTGCAGTGGGTTGGATGCTGTCAGAAAGTAAGGATAATTCTATCATTGGATATCTTAATAACTTTCATTTAGAAAGTGAGAAGACAAAGCAAGCCAAATGCTGCAACTGGTAATGAGTCTCAGTCACTCATAATCAGTCAGAATGAGGATATGAGTCATCATTTTTGTCCTTTGGACAGTGGTCCTTTTTTGGTCTGTCTTCATTAGGGTCACTGAATGGCCTTAAATGCTGATTTCCTGTGAAATGTTTATATTTAACAGAAGAACACTGTGGTCTAGCTCTGAGTCCCAGGTGATGTAGTGACACCAAGGCCTATCTGGTAATGCCAGGTCATTTACCTATCTGGTAAAGCAGCAGGAGCTATTTTCCTATTTTTAGAATATGTTAGATAACTTAAAAATATTACAAATGAAATGTAACAATTCAAACAAAAATATTGATTCAAAGTGATACATGCACCCCTATGTTTATAGAAGCATTATTTAAAATAGTCAAACTATGGAAGAAGCCCAAGTGGCCAGTGATAGAGGAATGGATAAAGAAGTGGTTACTTAAGAATATTACTTAGTCATAAAAAAGAATGAAATATTGTCATTTGCAAGGACATAGATGGAGCTAGAGAATATTGTGATAAGTGAAATAAATTAGAGGAAGACAAATACAATATGACTTCATTCAATGTAGAATTTAAGAAACAAAACAAATGAGCAGGAGGGAAAAAAAAAAGAGCATACAAGAGAGAAACTAGAAACAGACCCTTAACTATAGAGTACAAAATGATGGTTACCAGAAGGGAGGTAGGAGAAGGAATGGGGAAAGAAGGGGATGGGGATTAAAGAAGACACTTATCATGATGAAAATAATAAAATAAAGACCAAAGAAAATCTTTCAAATAAATTATAAAATAATGAAACTCCAAGTCAATCCATTTACTAATAGACACAACATATTCCTTTTTGCCAGATATGATGATATATGCTGGATTAGAAGAAGAAAAGGGAGGAGTAGGAGAAAGGGAGGAAGAGGAAGAGGTGGGGGAGAAGGAGGAAGTGAAGTAGACAAAAAGAGTAAGGGATAGCTTTCTAAAGAGTGTAAGAGAGAGTTGGTAAGAAGGCTTCTGAGATGACCCTAATAATCCCTGACTCCTGCTATTCATCTTCTTCTGCAATCCCTTCCCCTTGAGTATATGCTGGTCCCCTTGACTTGCTTCTAATGGCTAGAACATGATAAAAATGATAAGATATCATTATTAATATATTGGTCTCTCTCTCTCTCTCTCTCTGATGAAGAAAGCTACCATGTTGTCACCTTCTGTGTGGAAAGCCCCACATAGCAGGGCACTGAGGGAGGCCTCCTGCTGACAGCCAGCAGGGAAAAGCAGCCCTCAATTCATCAGTGCATGAAGAACCAAATCCTACCAACAGCCATGTGAATGAGACTAGTAGCACATTTTCTCCTTTTCAAGCTTTAAGATAACTATAGTTCCTGGTCAACACCTTGATCCTAATCTGATACAAGTCCTTGCAATGGAGGACCCAGGTATACTGCATCCCGATTCCTGGCCCCCAGAATCTGTGTAATAAAATGTTGGTTGTTTTAAACCATTAGGATTTGGGATAATTTGTTGTGCAGTGACAGATAACTAATACTGGAGATTGGGGTGGGATAAGAGGTGAGGTAAGTGAGGGATCCAGGACATAGATTTAAAGGAGGTACTTAATGCTCCAGGCTGTGCAAGTTCCTCACTCACCCTGGTTCATTTCTGCAGGAGCTACAGTGCTTGAAAATGAAGCATGAAAGTGATATTGCAGAAGGGATGGGAACTTCGGTCATAAATTTACGAAACTATTACATGTATATTTGTGATAGTTCAATTCCACTGATATCCAGTGCCAAAATTACAACTACTCTAGGAACTTCACTGAGAATGATAGCTGGTTAGATAAAATAGGAATTAGGAAGTTTTACATAGCACTATACACACCTGTTTTAGGGAAGTTTAGAAAATTATGTTCTTTTTAAGTTTTTTAAATTTAAGTTTAATTAACCAAGGTATAGTACATCATTTGCTTTTGATATAATGTTCAACGATTCATCAGTTCAGTATAACCCCCAATGCTCATCACATGTTCTTTTTTCTTTAAGGATTTTATGCATTTATTTGATAGAGAGAGACACGAGAGAGGGAACACAAGCAAGGGGAGTGGGAGAGGGAAAAGCAGGCTTCCCACTGAGCAGGGAGCCAGATGCAGGGCTCAATCCCAGGACACTGGGATCATGACCTGAGCCGAAGGCAGATGCTTAACCACTGAGCCACCCAGGTGCCCCTCATCACATGTTCTTAAGGTAGGGCATGGAAAGCAGAAGAGAGATAATTCTTTGTTGCTTAAATGTTGTAAAATATTTGCTGTAGGAGGATTTCTTAGTAATATCTTATATATACTAATTTTATGAACTAATCTCCCTAAACACCTAAGCAGGAAGTAGGTGGAGAAAGGATAAAAGTGCCAACATAAAATATGAATGTTCTGTAAGGCACAGCAGGAACGTCGTGAATGAATGAGTCATTTTAAGCAGAACCTTAAATGTGCCAAGAGCTAAGTTGTGAAAGAAACTGCTTTTAAGAACTTCAAGATAAAACTAAGTTATGTTCAAATATCAGATCAGGAAATGTTGGTAACCACACTTTGAGTTACAAGGTCTCAGATCAATGCTCTTGGAAGTGGGGTCTCAGGTCAAGCAGTACCAATATTACCTGGGAACTTATTAGGAATGCAAATTCTTGGATCCTAGTCCAGACACAGAGTCAGAAGCTTTGGATGTCCAGCAATTTGTAACCTGTCAAAGCCTCTGGGTGATTCTGAGACATGTGAAGTTTCAGTACTCTGTCTTAAAATATAGTCTTTCTGAACCAGGGATACAAATTAGAAACCTCTACAGAATTTTTAGGAAAATGTACCTGCCCAGACCATACTTAGTTCTAAAGCATCTGACTAAGGTGGTGGGAGGTAGGGGCGCCTGGGTGGCTCAGTTGGTTAAGCGACTGCCTTCGGCTCAGGTCATGATCCTGGGGACCTGGGGTCGAGTCCCGAATTGGGCTCCCTGCTTGGCGGGAAGCCTGCTTCTCCCTCTCTCACTCCCCCTGCTTGTGTTCCCTCTCTCGCTGTGTTTCTCTCTGTGAAATAAATAAATAAAATCTTAAAAAAAAAAAGAAAAAAGAAAAAAAGTGGTGGGAGGTGGAGCCTGGAAAAATTTCTAAAAAGTCTCTTTAGGTGAGTAGTGGTGTTCAATGACTTGCCCAAGGTTTGGGAATCAGAAGTAAGAGTGCCCTTATTCTCATACCAGTTCTTTTCCTGATACTTCAAGATGACACCAGGAGGACTTTACATAATACAAAATCATCTCTTTCCCATGGAATGGAAATGATCCCAGCATGCTGTTGTCTTTCCCTCTTGGATGAAGTAACAGTTGCTCATTCTCACTTGCTGTCTGTGACATAGCCAACTCAGTGGCTTGCACTTAACTATGTTCTCTTTCAGGAGTTTCACATTGAAATTAGTACATAGAAAGTGAGGAATTGCTTGAAGCAGAGCTGTGATAGGCACCCCGGCAGAGCTTTGAGAGCATGGCCCATATAATACACATGCTAGCACAAATGCCTGTGTATTACACATGATGGTTACTTAAATGTTTCCTTACTTTCTAAAGGTGTCTTAAAAATAAGTTTTAAATTTTTTTAAAAAATTTTATTTACTTACTTGAGAGAGATAGCACAGAGGGAGAGGAAGAAAGAGACTCCTGGCTGAGCAGAGAGCTCCATTGTGGGGCTTGATTCCAGAATCCATGAGATCCCAGGACTGAAGGCAGATGCTTAACCTACTGAGCCACCTAGGCCCCTCTGAAAAATCGGTTATTTTTAGAATTGGTAGCTTATTTCCAATTTCTGTGCTTTATAACTTTTTTGGCTTAAAAAATTCTTGATCAGATTTTATTACTATGTGGTAAAGATTTTTACCTAGAGGGAATTCCTTTGAGGAAGTTCTTAATATTAGGACAGAAAGCATGTTGACAAGTGTTTGTCACTTGCATATATCTTATCCTATGTTCTTAGAGAATTTAAATATCAAATGTATTTAATAGTACCCAGAAATCTAGTGTAATGCTCTTCCAGTGGGTGTCTCTGGGACCTTTAAGATAACATGAAGGAGATTTTAGGAAGTGTCTTTGAGTCCCTTAGATTTATGGAAAATGGTTCTAAATTTGAGTGATGCTGCCCCATTAAATGACATTACAAAGACATAGAAATGTTTTTATTTTTACTTCGACAAATGACATTTAGTGGACGAAGGCAGACAAGGCAAATTTCTGATTTGTACTTCTGGTTCAGAAACACTATATTCTAAGACAGTGGTACACCAACTTCATGTCTCAGAATCACCCGGAGGCTTTGACAGGTTGCAAATTGCTGGACATCCAAAGCTTCTGATTCTGTGGTCTGGACACCCTTGTCCAGAATTTGCATTCCTAATATGTTCCCAGGTAATATTGATACGGCTTGTCCTGGGACCCCACTTCCAAAAGCATTGATCTGAGACCTTGTAACCCATGCTGCCCTGAGAAAGAGAGTCTAGCTTAATGAGGAAGGATTCCACGCCAAATGGCACTCCTTTAACAAACACTTAAGGAAGGAATCATGGATTCTACTTTGTAATATGAAGGAATGGAGTGGAAGAAGAAAATGCCCTCTGGACATACGGATCTCACTAGGAAGCGACACAGGTCGTTCTATCTAGGGAACAGCAACAGATGGAGGCAGTTAAGAGCAAGCCGATCCCAGGCTTTGAAAATATTCAATGAAAGATCTGTTTTAAAAAGTGCATCCTTCTTAGAATGCTCAGCAAGAAAGATCAACATGCACTTTGATAATGCTACTGAATATCTCTAACTGAAGAACAGAGGAAAGAAGCCTGGATGTTAAGCAAAACAAAACAAAACAAAACAAAACAAGGGACAGGAAAGAGTTTACCCTAACAAAGTCAATGGCATGACTTATGGCCAAGGAATATGGGGAAGAAAGATAGCTGCAATGAATATAGTCCCATAGGTTTCTCCCTGATGGTCTTATTTTATTTCAGAGGTAAATTTTATGCTTTAAAGAAGAGTCATTTCCAACCAGAAGTCAGCTGATGATCTCACTGGGGAGCTTTTTCGAAATTAAGAATAGCATTTGCATGACCTCAGACCTAAGAACTCAGACCTCAGTTTATAAACTGAAATCCAAAAAAAAAAAAATAATAAAAAATAAAAAAACAAAAACAAAAACAAAAAAAAAACTGAAATCCATGTATTATGCTTGGGCATATCTCATGTATACTTTAAACAATTTCTCAGAGAAATCTGAAACCATCCTCAGCTAAAAAGCACCATTCTGAAAGAATTGGTCAATAACATTTCCCCTTCTCCTCTTCCTCCTTCTCTGTATTATTATTATTTTATTATTATTATTATTATTATTATTATTATTATATTTAGTAAGAACATTTAACATGAGATCTACCCTTAACAGATTTTCAAGTGTACAATACATT
Source organism: Spilogale gracilis (assembly GCA_004023965.1). NCBI lineage: Eukaryota > Metazoa > Chordata > Mammalia > Carnivora > Mephitidae > Spilogale > Spilogale gracilis. Next base: position 31,566 of record PITA01017186.1, on the reverse strand, counting down.
ACTGTTAACTTAAGGCATAATGTTGTGTAGCAGATCTCCAGAACTTATTCAGGTCCATTAAGAACACTAGTTTTCTCTGCCTATATTGTCGTGCAGGGCGGGGTGATAAAATCCTGACTACGCATCTCAGAGAGAGCCTGGAATACAACTATGTCACATATGGAGGTGGTTTTAAAAAAATAAGACTAAAATAATAAGTGATTATAATCTTTCTGCTATTTTGTTTACTGAGGAGCAAGAAAAACAAGGGGTTTCCCCTACAAGCGTATGATAAAATTTCAGGAGTCCAGAAATAATCTTGAATGTTACAGGTTCAGTAAAGAAACTTTGAGTGCAGGAAGGCTGGGAGGGAGAGAGAAAGAGAAAAAGAATCACCACAGAGAGAAAATTTAGTGTATCTTCAACAACAACAAAGTCTAATCAGTTCTCTTTAAACACTTTTGCCCTTCATCTATACTTTGATGCCCAGTTTAAGGAAAATTGTGAGGTACTGTTTATGAGTTTAGGAGACTCTCAGCTTCGGTCTTTGAGATGAAACTTCAAATGCTTATAGCACCTTGTCTTTTCTTTCTCTTTTTATTTATTTTATTTTTTCCATAACCCAGCCACCCTATCCCTCCCCCCTAAGCTCCCACCCCCCCTCAGTTTGTTTCCTGACATTAAGAGTCTCTTACGGCTTGTCTCCCTCCCTGTCCCATCTAGTTTCATTTCTTTCTCCCTACCCTCCACAACCCCCTGCCCTGCCTGTATCTTGTTTTTTAACACATAGATGTGTTGTTCAGTAACTCATAGCAAAGAACATCTATCCCATCTTATCAGTACTTCATGTATTTTTAAATTTGTAAAGCATTGTGCTTATTTAGTGTGATATTAAAATATTCATTTGAAATGAGTCAGGGACCCTAGGAGGTCAATTTCATACTAATTACTTTGTCATGCACTTCCTTCTTCCCATGGTGGGTGATTTTCACTTCCAAATTAAATTTGTAAATTACTAAACATTTAAAAGGGATGGTACCTGGAATAATTTACACCTGCTCTGGATGACTACAGAAATGGAGGCTTGAAGTCCCTGAAATCCAGGCCTAAAATTTTTACTTAATGTATTTCTCTGCACACATCTCCTTCTAGTTAGTGCTAATATTTGGTCATAATAGTTGTATATCTGAAAAATAAGTTTGGAACATAAAATCATCCATGCACTATATTTAGGACTAGATGGATTTTTATGATAAATGATAGATACATAGATAGACAGAGATTTCTAGATATACAGATTTCTAGATGTATGGATGTATCTATAGCTACATAGATATGTAAGTGGATAGATGGATAGATGACTGGCTAGAAACATTACCAAATTATCTCGATGGGACATAAGTTAGAAACTCCTCTTCACCTCAAACTAATAATCATAAATATTCCAACCATCTTGTGCCCTCTTTAATGAGTTGTCTCCTGGTGGAAGGAGCTCTTGATAATTTTATCAGTGGGAAATAGGAAATATCATTGTCAGCAGGTGGCATAGGGGCCCTCTGTTTGTTTTTTATTATAAAGCCCATGTATAAACTTCCTTTGTACTTTTTTTGGAGGGGGAGGTGGAAGGTTGGAGGTGTTCATGTCCAGCAACTGCCTGGGATTGGAAGAATATTTTTAACTGAAGTTATAAGAGTAGAGAGGTCGTTTTCGACCTCAGGTTGAATTTGTTATATGTAACTCAGTTTCACTGACAACAGAGCTGGGAGTTTGAGCCTTAACTTTTTCTTTTTCCTTTTCTTTTTAAAGATTTTATTTATTTGGCAGAGAGAAACACAGCCAGAGAGGAAACACAAGCAGGGGGAGTGAGAGAGGGAGAAGCAGGCTTCCTGCTGAGCAGGGAGCCCGATGTGGGGCTCAATCCTGGGTCTTTGGGATCATGACCTGAGCCAAAGGCAGTCGCTTAACCAACTGAGCCACCTAGGTGCCCCAAGCCTTAACTTTTTCTAATGTCTATCTTTAATTGCTTTCATACTTGGAGAGACAGAAAGGTAGAGATTTAACCTCACCCTGCCCAACTGTCTCTCAATAAAACAAGTTTCTTAACAGAGTATATTTCTATTTCAAATTAGGAAATCAATAAGATTTTGATACAGCCAAGTTCAGCAGTGATGGTTTATCATTCTAGTATCTCAAATAGAAATTAAATTTATGAACAGTATGTGTTGTATGGTCTCTTGAGCTTTTCCCACTAGTCATTTGTTTCAATACCTTTTCATAATATCTTTCTCCTTTCATACTATCTTGAGTCAGTTCTTACTTTATTAACTGGCTATAGGGTTATTGAATGGACCTGAATCAAATTAATGTAAAGCTTGAAAATTACATAATTTTGCTTGATGAGTATTTTGAATTTTTAGGACAAATGAGAGGAAAGCTTTTAAAATTATTACATACCTCCTGTGCATTGTCATTATGGGTCATAAAGGAAGATTATTAAAATTTTCTTATAAATGATCCATCTTTATGCTCCTTTTCCATTCCTTGTGAGTCAATTTTTAGCCAACCAAAAAGGAGGGATTATAGTGTAGTAGAGAAAGCATGGAGTTTGGAGTCAATATGAGTAAGGGACAGGTGGGGCCAGATAGGGAGAGATAGGTAGGAGGCTATCTGACTAGAGGCTCACACAAGGAGTTGTGTATTCAGGCTCACAAAAATTCCAGATGTGGAAGAATGCTGAGGTGTGCAAAACCAGAGATAAGGGAATATAATGAGACTACCTCGTTTGTCTTAAATGTCAGAAAAGAGTTACCCTTATAACAGCTACAACTGGACCACTGAAAACTATGAAACTTCAAAGAAAAAGCAAACAGAGAGCTATCAGTGGTAGAGATGTCTGGAAGATTTAAGTTCCTTAGTGAGTTTTCAATAAAAGAGTACCAGTGATGGGGTGCCTGGGTGGCTCAGTCATTAAGTGTCTGTCTTTGGCTCAGGTCATGATCCTGGAGTTCCAGGATCAAGCCCCACATCAGGCTCCCTGCTTGGCGGGAGGCCTGCTTCTCCTTCTCTCACTCCCCCTGCTCGTGTTCCCTCTCTTGCTGGGTTTCTCTCTGTCAAATTAATAAAATCTAAAAAAAAAAAAAAAAAAAGACTACCAGTGAAAGCCCACAGTGGCAACCTGTTTGGGATTACTCTTACTCTAGAGACCTTTTTTTCATTTCCTTTCTGTTCTCACCTTCACTTAATAAACTTTCCCTACACTTCACCCTTTTGTGTTCTCCAGATCCATTCCACTCTGTAAGATAAGAATCCTGCAACAAATAGATATGTGTAAAAGCCTGGCTTTGTTCTTTAGTAGTCCTTTAGCTTTGGGTATGAATTAATCGGCTCTCAGTTTTCTCATCTGTGAAATGGAGTTATAATACATAGCAGTTAAGGTTGTCAGAAAAATTAAGCAGAATTTATTTTTCTCCTCTGCTTATTAATGTTTGTATTTGTCTAAATCCATAGACTACATCCTTCATATTTCTCACCTTATATATTAAATAATTCTTGGAGTTTACAGTAATTATCTTTTGCCTCAGAAAGATTTAATACCACAAGAGTTAACCCTGAAATGTTATGTCTATATTTCATGTCCCTAAACCAATGGCTTTCATTTATTAATGCAGGGCAGACATCTAAGGCAATTATTATTTTTTCCTAAGAATTTGAAACTGAACAGTCACTAGAATGAGTCATCTTCATGTCAGGACCCTAGAAATAACATGAGATCCCTGGAGCTACTTAAGTTCATGCCCTTCCTGAAGCCTGGCCATGCACTATTCATGAGCATCTGGGATGCAGTATGGCAGAGTAGATAAGGGCACAGGGCCAAGAGTCAGGCTGTCTAGGTTTGAATCCCAGATCTGTCACTTACTAGTGTGTGACCTTGGGAGGCTTATGTAACAGTTTATTGATCTATAAAAGGCATATTATAGCTGTGAATACCTTACAGAGACTATGGGAGAATGCAATAGGGTAATTACATAAGGAACTTAGAATGGTTCCTGGAACATAATGGACACCTACAAGTGGCAGCTATTATTAGGATTCTGGGAGATATTCCAGTTTCCTTCCAATGAACAGCCTACACTCTTTTATCTTTATTCTTAGATAAACCATCGTAGGTTTTTTGTCATTGCTTATAACCAAATGAACCTCAACGAAGACTTGGGGAACATTGTCTTTGGTATTTTGTTTGAGCCAGTCCCATTAATGCCTTAGACATGCTTACTGCTAAAATGAAAATACCATACAGATAAGAGAAGACAATCAGTTCAGAACATAATTCCATTGTCTAAAAGTTGATAGCTTTCTTTTTTTTCTTCATCAATTCAAAATAATGAATTAAAATTTTAAAGTGAAGATTGTTTTTAATGAATGAACAAATGTTTTGTGATTTGTAAAATATAAACAAAAATTTTAGAAATAAATCCATTTGTCTTTAAAAATAATTAATGATGAACATTTATTGCGTGCTTGTTATGTGCCAGGCCATTTGTTAGGTGCTGAGCATATAGAAGGGAGGAAAAAAATATCTCTGACCTCATTTGGCTTGCATTTGATAGAATAATAAAACAAGTATTGCTTATTTAATGTAGTATCAGTAGTTAAATGTCAGGTAGTGAAGGAAAAACTAAGGCAGGGTAGAGAGTAATGCTCAAGTGCTGTATTCATCAAGGGAATCAGAAAAAGCTTCTTTGAAGTGCCATTTAAATAGCTAAGACCTCAGCATAATACCCTCCAGTTCCATCCACGTCAATCTTAATGGTAAATATTCATCCTGTCTGATGGCTGAGTAATATTTCATTGTATATTTGAACCACATCTTCTTTATCTGTTCATCTATTAGTGGACATCTGGGCTCTCTCCATAGTTTGGCTATTGTGGACACTGCAGCTATGAACATTGCTGTGCAGTTGCCCTTCGGATCACTACATTTGTATCTTTGAGGTCAACACCTAGAAGTGCAATTGCTAGTTTGTAGGGTGGCTCTATTTTTAACTTCTTGAGGAACCTCCATACTGTCTTTCAGAGTGATTGTACCAGCTTGCATTCCCACCAAGAGTGTAAGAGAGGTCCCTTTTCTCTGAATCCTTGCCAACATTTGTTGTTTCCTGACTTGTTCATTTTAGCCATTCTGACTGGCATAAGGTGGTATCTTCTCAGGGTTTTGATTTGTATTTACCTCATTCTATATTTGGAATGTAAGAAATAGGGTAGAGGACCTATGGGGAAGGGAGGGAAAACAGAATGGGAAGTCATCAGGGAGGGAGAAAAACCATGAGCTCTTAACTACAGGAAACAAACTGAGGGCTGCTGGAAGGGAGGTGTTTGGGCGGATGGGGTCATGAGGTGATGGACATTAAGGACGGCACATGATATGATGGCTACTGGGTGTTATATGCAACTGATGAACTACTGAACTCTACATCTGAAACTAATGATACACTATATGTTGGCTAATTTTATTTAAACAAACAAAAAAAAGGAAAAAATATAAACAGCTAAGCCCTTTTACAGTAGGTATCAGGAAACCTCATTTTATAGATGAGGAATCTGACTCCTCTCCCTACCACCCACAGGTCTCAGAGAAAGAGAGTAAACAGATCAGGCACTGAGCTCAGGCAGGGCTCCAGAATTGACCATTGTTCCATGCAAGAAGGGTCTATGCAAAACAATCTCTAAGGCCAGAGGAACCATAAGACCCAAGAAAAAGGCTGGCAAGTCCAGCTAGACAAGAAATAGTTTATTAAGAGAATATACGGACAGTGTCTTGGGCAGCTTCCAGAGGAATAAGTGTCTGCAGCCTCACTTCCTTTTACAGCCCAGGCAGCTGGAGGTACTGTTGAGAGACCACCACTGAGAAATGTTTGAGAATCTTAATGGTAGCTTGAGGGCAGATCAAGGATGTTATGCCCCCAAAGCATACTTAAGGCTGTGATTAAACAAAGAAAGAATTGGAGGTTGGGGCTGTACCCCAGAAGGTTTTAGGTCATAGGTAGTCATCACGGAGGATTTGTTCGAGATGGTATCAGTCTGGTTCACACAACCCTATTAATTTCCAGTGACAAAAGAAAAAGATCACATTAAATTTGTTTTGTTTTCTTTGCTGTATAGTTTTTGGCACCACTGACTTTTCCTATTCTGCCTCCATTTCTCATTCTGGTACACTTTTTATGTGCATACATACCTTAGAACAAATTACCAGTATTCAACTGAGCTTGCTAGCTCGGCTAACAATTAATTTTACCATGTAGTCTACTTTCTGTTCTTTGTCCTTTTAATACATTATAAATCTGAACTGCATGTCTAAAGGGCAGCTAAACAAACCAACAAACAATTTTGTACACTTGCTGAGTCCTACATATTGCAACCTTTGACTTCAGAAGTTTTTAATGTATAATATATTAAACAAGTAAAGGCTCAAAAACTCACCCATTTTAGAGTCCTCTATTTAACTCAATGGGAATAGCCCTGGCTTTTCCAAATGTATACTTTAGAACAAAAAGGGAAATATGTTAGTTCATCAGAGCTGGTTGTTTATTTTTGGTAAGTAGCAATTCACTATAAACATAGCTTATATTACTTTTTATGAACTACATCCTTCTGTAAAATATGGCACTGTAGGTCATTATGATTGGAGGTTAAGGAGAGGGGATTGAGCTGAAAGAATATATTGTTTGCTGAAATGCTAGTTTTGGGTTATAAAAAGCAGCTGGATCTGCTTATTTAGTGCATTACTTTTGCTTTCTTATGTAACTGCAGGTAGAAATGAGCAATGACCAAGAGCTCCCCTGAAAATCCTCTCATCTGGTTGGATTTCTCATCACATTAGTCTTCTCCTATCGTATCTTTTCATTCCATGGCCTATAATTTTGACTTGGATACAGCTATTTAGTAAGATATTGTTAATAATAAAAAGAAATAACAAAAATAGTTTTCCCTAATTCAACCTCTATTACAAGTGATTAATCTTTAACAAAAACTGTATAAGTCAGTATGTGTTATTAGCCCTAGTTGAAGAGATTGAGACAGGTTAAATAATTTGCCCATGACCACACTGCTGGTGCATATGTTAGGGCTTAAAAGAAGGTTTATTGCATGTCAAAGTCCATGCTCCTTCTTCTAAATGCACATGTATTTACAAAGACGTCATGTTTCCTCAGCTAACATTTGTGTGTTATGGGAAAGAACTGAGTCTGTGAAATCAGTCAAAAGTGTGAGTTCAGCTTACTCTTTGATAAGTAAGCTTCTATAAATCTTTTTCTACTTATAAAATAAGGACAGTAGTACCTACTTCATAACAGGACTGTAAAAGTTAATGAAATAATTTCTGTAAAAAATAGTGAGTACCCAATGTATTTCTATAAACATTATGATTATAATTATTATGCTCTCAGATTATTCTATTAAAAGAACACATCAGACTTTTTAAAATATCTTTGGGCTGATAACTGTTCTGTGGTACATAGATCAATCATGAAATATTGTTGCTTACCTATCTGTTATGATAGGGTCAGTTGCAAAGCAGAGTTTGAAAGCTCATGATCCAATGTTGTGGTTGTGTTATTTGCCCCTCATAGACGTTTTAGAAAATTGTGTTTGAATGTGTCTGTGTTGACCCATTAATACTCTTAGTTTGACTACCTGATACCTATCTTAGAGCTTGCCGTTAATTTTAAACATATTTAATCATTTATAGAAATTTAAATGATATTGGTCAACTCATTCCACACTGTTCAAGAATTGCTCCAAAGGGGCTAACTCTTTGCCAAAGTCTGAAGTGAGTATATTAAAATGAGTAAGTCACTTTCCTTTTCTCTTTAAACAGTGCTTTTCATATTTAAATGGACATTTTAACTACCTAAAGAATTCTATTAAAATTCAAATTTTAACTCAGTTGATATAGTAGAATGTTGAGATTCTGCATTTCTAACAAGCTGGCAACTGCTGCTGCTGGTCTGTGGGACATAGTTGGAGTTTTATGATCTTAAGGAGCTCACAGGTGTGTTTTATAATCAGAGGTGAATTCTGATGCACAGTATTATGTAAAAGAATGCATGATTAATACTGGGTGGAATGGAGATAATTAGGAATACATTGTTGAAGCAGAATTTGGTCTTGAATACCAAGTCATCTTTTATCAATATAACCATGTAACTGCTAAATAACAATGCCCAATTTTTTTTGATGCATTTATAACAGTGTCTATTATTTCTGAGGAATTCTTGATGAATTAACACTATATATCTTTGTCCTCATAGGTGTTCCTGACCTGCCTACCAGTGCCTGCAATCTTTCAATATACAGTTCCTAAGTAGGGGAATACCTTCTAGAAATTTTACATTAAAATCTCACCCCACTGATCAGCCTTAGTAATCAAGTAGAACAACTAAGTGCTTTCATCTAATTTTGATATAATTTCTTTTTTAAAAAGATTTTGTGTATTTATTTGAGAGTGAGAGAGAAAGAGAGAGCATGAGCAAGGAGAAGGGCATAGGGAGAGGGAGAAGCAGACTCCCCACTGAGCACAGACCCTGGGTTCTATCCCAGGGCCCTGAGATCATGACCTGAGCCAAATCAGATGTTTAACCAACTGAGCCACCTAGATGCCCCAAATTTTGATATACTTTCAATCTTGTATAACCTTTTATCTGACTCTTGATGGTTAAAGTCCTAAGATAAATATGAAGTCAGAGTTTTGAGAAATTTAGATGTGAAATGTGGGATGAAAGAAGCAATAAATAATGACTGGAGCTGTTCAAAGATAAAATAAGCTGGAAGTATCAAGGACATCATCACAGTCATCTAATTTCTGAAGATATTGCTGAGAGATTAAAATACCAGAAGGGCGGATATGAAGAGACCCACATATTGGCATTACATGGTGGATTGTCAGATAGCAGAGCCTCAGCCATCATCCCAAACCTAGTGAATAAGAATCAGCTTTTGATAAGACCTATGGGTGATGAATTCACATTTTAGTCTAAGAAGCACAAATCTACACTATAGCCACCATGGAGAGATTCCATGATTCTGCTTCAAGTTTAGAATACCTTTGAATTGTTATTTTCCAATAGGATATGTAGATTTATATCTACACTTATGCAGATGGTAATAAGCCATGGGGATCAGAAATTAACGATAGCTTTTAACTGACCCCAAATTACTCATGAGCCCAAAGTAACTTAAAGAGATTGGGTTAGTGGATAGACAAAGTTTCTTAAGTCAGCATGCATCAGAATACCCTGGAGGATTTGTTAAAATGCAGAATGTAAGATATACCTCCAGAGTTTCTGATGTAGTAGGTCGAGTATGGAGCCTGAGAATTTGTGTTTCAAACAAGTGTCCGAGTAATGTTAATCTTCTTGATCCAGGGTCCACACTTCAACAACCACTGCCATAGACGAAAAGTTGCCTGTTGTGTTCATTTCAACCTATGTCAGACAAAGTGTGTTCTAATAGGAATAATGCACTTTTCATTTCTAAGGGAAGGAGACTCTTCTAGCGCTACTCCGTGACAGATTCAGATTCCTTCAGGGAACTGAAGACTAGAACAACAACTTCAGATCTGTCCTAAAGTGGAAAATTGTAGATTAAGGCCATTAGGATTATGTTAGCATGGACCAAATGAGTCAGTGGGTTTTGCATAGGTTTATTAATTATCAACCCATAGATCTTTGGTTTTCTATCTAGAGCTATACCAGAAAATAAAGAAAAATTTATAAGTTAAAAACAATGCTTCTTAATAATGTTTTGACTTGGTATAACAAGGCTAAATAAAACCGTATGTATACAAACACTGTATCCTAATTGACAAAATCGGCTCTCAGATGGATATGAGTTAACAGTTTTGAAACTACTGGGGCACCTCGGTGGCTCAGTAGGTTAATCATCTGATTCTTGATTTTGGCTCAGGTCATGATCTCAGGGTTCTTAGATCGAGCCCATGTTGGGTTCTGCACTCAGTGGGCAGTCTGCTCGAGATTCTCTCCCTCCGTCTCCCTCTGCCTCTCCTCCCCACATGCTCTCTCTCTGTGTCAAATAAATAAATAAATATTTTTTTTAAAGATTTAATTTATTTATTTGACAGCGAGAAACACAGATGGAGAGGGAACACAAGCAGGGGAAGTGAGAGAGGGAGAAGCAAGCTTCCCACCGAGCAGGGAACCCCATCTGGGGCTTGATCCTGGGGCTCTGGGATCATGACCTGAGCTGAAGGCAGTTGCTTAACCAACTGAACCACCCAGGTGCCCAATAAATAAATATTTTAAAAAAATATTTTTTGAAACTACTTTATGTGTTTACTAGTTTTGATCAAATAAGTAAACATATTTTAGAAAATGAGAGTAATATACCTGTTAGAGAAAGAAGTTACAAATAAGGAAGGAAGATTAGAATGGTATTGAAATAAAGTAGGAAATGCCAGTATGAACTAATTATAAATATAAACATAGATGTGTCTATGTGCATTATAGACACCTAGTTCTGCTTACTAAGAGAGCCTAGAAGAAGTGAAACCTCAATAGCAATAAGCACCCTTACTGCTCAGATGTTTGTTTCTATAAACCATAATCTAATAAAAGGAATCAGTGCTCCTTGGAAGAGAGGTAAATTCCAGGGCCAGGGCATAAAAAATATAAGATGAACATACTACATAGTATAATGCCAAAAAAATAAATTATGCTTAAAAAAAAAAAAGAAAAAGATAGAAAGAAAAAGAAAACATATCAAAGGGCACAGGAGCCAAGCTGGCACAGTTTGAACAGATAATAACATACTACTACTACTAATAATAGATATTGACCCAAATAATAAAATAATTCTTTGAGTTTATATGATATAAATGCATATATCTCATTCTAAATAAAAGCATACAAACTACATTTATATGTGGAGAAAAGGGATAACTCTTTAACTTAATTGAAAAGGGATAACTCTAATTAATAAATGTAGAAAGACTGAGGGAATTAAAAAAAATCATCATTAGAACATCACAGTAATAATTGTTGCAAGCGAGATCCACCAATGATAGTTAAGATTAATGGGTAAAGTTGAGTTACATAGTTTCAAAGAAATTGTCAAAAAAAATTACTAATTTCTGGGGCGCCTGGGTGGCTCAGTTGGTTAAACAACTGCCTTCGGCTCACGTCATGATCCCTGGGACCCAGATCGAGTCCCACATCCGGCTGCCTGCTAGGCGGGAAGCCTGCTTCTCCCTCTCTCACGCCCCCTGCTTGTGTTCCCTCTCTCGCTGTGTTTCTCTCTGTCAAATAAATAAAATCTTTAAAAAAAAATTACTAACTTCAAAGGATAATATAATATGTTTAAAGGAGAAACTCAGCAGACTCCACACTTGACCAAGAGATAAAGGTTATAATTACCAGCAATAAGAGATATTGGCATCATGTGCCCTTTGATAAGATGCACTCTGTAGGAAATATTATATCTGTGACATTCTTCCCAATTGTATGTAACCTGTATCTAATCATGAGAAACATATTAGACAAATCCAAATATACTTTTCAAATTCAAGGTCACTGAAGACAATTAAAAACTAAAGAATCATCACAGTTTTAGGGTGATTAAGGAGACATGACTACTAAATACAAGATGGGATCCTAGATTAGATCTTGAAACAGAATTAGCAAAAAAAAATAAACAAAAGTTAAATCTGAATAAAGTCTGCAGTTAATCTCATAGTATTATACTAATGTTTTGATAATTGTGATATTGTCATATAAGATATTAACATTACAAGAAGTTGAGTGAATGGCATTCAGGAACTCTCTGTACCCTACTGTAAGTCTAATGAACTCAAAATGAAAATTGAAACACAATAAAAAATACAAAAAAAAAAAGTACAAATGACCCACATTCCAGTTCCATTGCTAAAGGTAACCACACTTTTTACTGAAGGTGTGTCTTTGTAGGCATTGTGATACCTTCTAATAATAAAGATTAAGGAGATAGTGAAGAAAATGGTGTCTGATTTCAATCATCTTATATTTAGTTTAAAAAACACATCTATTGGAAGTTACTAGAGGATAATTAGCAGACAAAGTTTCAAAACTTGTACAATGACAAAGATGGGTTTAATATAAACTAAATATCTCATAAACTTGCACGTTTGGTGTCCAGTCCTTTGCCTGGTGAATTGTAACTATCAGAGAGACTTCTGCTAGGTTCCCCTGGTGGCACTTTCTTGCTTTGCTCACTCAGTGCACTGCCTCATGGCTTCCAACTCCCACTATCTCCTTCCTAAAGCAGAGCTGAATTATGTGAACTAATTTACTTGAAATCCTTCTGGGATACATGATGAAATGCTTATGAGGAATATTTTATGTACAGAAATTTCATTATATAAATTACTGAAATTAATTAAAATAGGGAAACCTAATGACTAATGCTCAAAATCCATTAACTAATTGAGAGAGACAAGTGAATTCCCATGCCTTTCTACATGCTCTCCTTAATGCTGCTAGCAGTCAGTAACTTTGTTTATAAGAGTTTGATTTATCTTGGAAAAAAAATGACCTTTCTTTTTCATTCTTAGGCAGAGCCCACTTTTGACTACCTTTTTCAGTGTCTCCAAGTTTAAAGAATTCAGATTTTGAAAACCCACCATCTGTTAACAAATAATGTTCTCACCATGAAGGCAGTGATTATGTTTTTGCAATTTCACAAGACAAGAAACCAAGAAAAATATAAGAATAGAAACCAGAGAAGAGCAAATTCCAAAGGAAAGAAACTACATGAAATGAAAAAGCATGAACAAACCATATTTGCTGCCAGGGGATCAAGGGTAAAAAAATGTGAAGCAATACTATGGTTAGTTGAAGTTGTAAGAGTGAAGAAGAGAGGGAGAATGTTACAAAGGTGAGCTTTTATTTTCAGTGGGAATTACTGGTGCATTTAATTCAATGTGATGTTAAATATAAATCTTTTGAGGCTCTAGAAATAAGTCTCTGGGCAAGGTCTGACTGATCCTTAGTATTATAGACATAAAGATGATCCCTTTAGAACATAAGCAAAGAACCACAAAATACTATAGATGAAAGGAAATTCAATAGACTGTGTATATCCAACTGTGTATAGTCTATTAAAGATTAGATATAATAATAATAATGCTAACTTTTACCGGGATTAGGGTTTGTGTTAAGTGTTCTAAATGCCTTGTTCTCTTTTATTCTTGACACCATCTCTACTATATTGATGAGAAAACCAGAACTTTTGTGTTGTCTTTATACCATAAAGGCTTCTCAGCTGTATCTCCCATAAAAATAGGCCCACCTTAATCTCTCCCAACATCCAACTTGTTTGTGTTTTGCTAAATATGTTCAAATTCAACTGGGCCCTTGAATTTGTAATTCCAACGTTGTTCACTCAGCAACAGTAAATGTTTCTGGTGTTTATTCTGTGCATAGCCCCAGAAATAGAGTAGTGAGAGAGGCTCCAGGGATAGAGTAGTGAGAGAAAATAACTCAAATATTATTACAATTTAGCACGGGGGACATAAAATGAACAAGCACATTTATAAAATAAGGTCCAAAAGTGATCATTGCTATGAAGACTATAAAATGAGGTGATGTGAAGCAAGTATTTCGGGGTGGAATGCCTTTAGAAGATGTGTGCACGGGAGACCTCTTTGAATAGATGGGTTTGGAACTAGCTCCCCAAGAGGAAGGAATCAGTAAGACAAAGAAGATAGAAAAGTACTCCAAACAGAAGGATAGAATATGGAAAAATGTAGTATAAATGAGGCTAGAGTGTTTGAAAAACAGACAGAAAGTCAGTGTGACTGGAAAGTGAGAAATGGTAGTAAAATATTTAGTTGGAATAGTAGGCAGGACCTTGAGAACATAGTGAAAATTTGGGATTTATTGTAAGAATAATGGGAAGTTTTTAGAGGATCTTAATAGAAGAATGGTGTGATTTGATTTTCATTTCAAAAGATCACCTTGTCTAAGGATTAGGAATGGATCTGGACAACTAGAGGGTAAGCAGGAAAAAAGGGACTATTGAGATGATCAATCAGAGAGTTGACACAATTGGGGAAAATATAGTTCTAGTAGAGATGGAAAAACATGTAGGGGTTTGTGATATATTTTAGAGGCAGTGTCAATGAGACTCATTAACAGGTCGAGTGTGGGAATGAAGGGAAGAGAAAAATGAATTTGATTCTCAGGTGTTGTGTCTTGAGCATCAGGGTAGAAAGTAAATGTTTGTGGAAATAGGGGAAACTGGGAGAATTAGAAAGGTTGCAAATCAAGGTCTGAGAAAAATAATCTCCTGCTAGTAAATTTCTTCTCCCTCACCACTCATCCCTCAATGCCCATTGCTTAGTCAAGGCACACACACTTCCTCTACCACTCAGAACAAGACCAGTTGGTATAGACTCCCTTATGTCCTTTTGCCTCCATGGCACGGCCATATTTTCAGTCTCATGGTAAAGGGCATCTCTCTGCCCCTAAAGCTAATTGTTCATCTTTACCATTGACCCAGGCATTACCAAACTTCATGGAACATTTTCCCCCCAAATATATCATTTCCTTGTCTGATAGTTTTCATTTTGCCTCTTTAATGAATTGTTCCCTTTTACATTCAAATGTTTGTTAAGTACCTAAAACTAATGTGAAAAAAAAAGTCTCTAGATTCTCCTGTTTTGTTATTATTCTGTTAACATCTTAAAACATGGGCATAAGGCCCTTTATTTGCCTCTGTTTCTGCTCTTGCTCTGAGTTGCAGGAGGCTGTGTTAAACATAAGGCATAATTCTCAGTATATATTATCAAGGTTCTGATTTATTGATTTGTTTGTTCCATATTCCTGTTTTCCCCATTTCCCACTCCCATTCCTCCTTTTCATGGGCAACCATTTTAATGTGTTTGACAAATGCATTTTTTAAGGTTTTTGGTGTTTTTTTATAAAATATATAATGATGTTTGTGTGTATTGAATGTATTATAATTTGCACAATTGTATTATGCGTTAAATTTCATTTCTTTTTTTTAAGATGTATTATATTTTAATGTATCCATGTTGCTATATGTGCCTATCATCCATTTTTTTTTTCTAATTGCACATTTGGTGGACGCAGAGCTTGGTTTCCATTCCACATTGTTGCAAACAATGTTTACCATGTATATCCTCACCTGTGGGCCCTATGAGCCCATATGAGAATTGCTTCGAGCTGCATACCCAGGAGTGGATATGCTGGGTCATGGTATGTAGGCATACTTAATTTTTGAATGAGTGCTACCAGTGTCTTCCACAGAATAGTCTCCAGGCCACTCATTTATAAGCAATGCATATGATCCTATGAAGCCACATCTCTACTAACACTTGTCATTGTCCAGCTTTCTAGTTTTCTGTCATATTGGTGGATAATATCTCATTTTTTTATTTCTTATTTATTTTTTTTACTTAAGTGTTTGAGCATCTCTTTGTATATTTGCTAGCTTTTTGAAGATTCTGTTTCTTGAAACTGCCTGGTTATAGACTTTGCCTAATTTTCCATTGGTTTCCTGATTTATTGCTTATTAATGTGAAGAAATTCTTATATATTCCAATATTATTTCCTTATATTTGGAACATAAATTCTGCTAATCTTAATTTTTTCATGCTACTGAATTTTATTAGTTAATATTCTTTTAAGCTTTAATGTTTTAACTTCACTAATTTAAATATTTACATCTATATCCACAAACAAAATAGAATCATAATTTTCTTGTTTTGAAATAACTTATGAAGTTTTAGAATCAAGATTGTTTGGCCTTAAAAATGCCTGTGTTGTCTATAGATTGAATGCAGTCCCTATCAAAAGCCCAGTAGCATTTTTGGTGTATGGAACTAGAGAAATGTATCCTAAAGTTCATATAGGATCTCAAAGGACTCCGAGTAGCCAAAATTATCAGAATCTTGAAAAAGAAGAGGGGTGCCTAGGTGACTCAGTCGGTTGAGCATCTGACCCTTGGTTTCAGCTCAGGTCATGATGTCAGGGTTGTGGGACAGAGTCCTGCATTGGGTTCCATGCTCAGCAGGGAGTCTGCTTGAGATGCTCTCTCTGCCTCTGCCCCTTCCTCTACTCTCTCTCTCTCTCAAACAAATAAATAAATCTTAAAAAGAAAAATTAAAAAAAAGAGGAACAAAGTTAAATGTCTAAAACTCCCTGATTTCAAAAATTATTATAAAGCTACAGGTATTCTTTCCTCTTTAAGGCTATATAATATTCCATTGTTTATATACATCATATTTTGTTTATCTATTCATCTGCTGATGGATTATTGAGTTGCTTCCACTTTTTTGGCTATTGTGAATAATGCTGCTATAATATAAGTTTATAAATAGCTTTTCAAGACCCTGTTTTTAATTCTTTTGAGTATATGCCCAGAAGTAGAATTGCTGGAGTATATGGAGTTCTGTTTTTAATTTTTGAAGCGCTGACATACTGTTTTTCATAGTCACTATACTGTTTTACTCCAAGTTAAATTTTTTCAACTATTACGTTTTTCAGATCAAATATTTCCTCTTGTTTTTTCTTTTGTTGTCTCATATCCATTTCACGTCATTAATATGCCTTATATTTTTGCCTGTATTGGATAGGACTTATTCCAAATTGTTGATCGATTCATGTGGCATATATTGTTCTTCACTTGTAGTAGTTGTACTCCTCAAGTCTATCGATATTTGGGCATGTAAACGGTGTTTTTTAGGGTGTTTCATCTTCTCTATCTGATAATGTGTTTTGGACAAAGGGTGAAAACCAGGTAAATACTATATTCCTCCAGTATTCTAAGGAAGAAGAAGGGATAAACCCTGAGGCCAGATCCCACAGTCTATGACCAGGACTTCACCTTGAGATTATTAGGGAAACTATTTGCAGAATGCTTCTCTTTAGGTTCTTAGAGTTGGAGAAGAAAGAAGAGTATTTGCCCAAGGCTACTTGTCAATCCATTCACACTTGTCTTCATCAACTCCTTACCTCTGTGCCAGCACCTCGGTCGCTACAAGTCAAGGTGCCATGGAGGTAAGTAGAATTTTAAAACTTTCCTATAACCTTTGCTCTCAGTTCTGTCTCCATCCTTAAACTTGTGGGTGCACAGAAACACCACTATGATTGTTGAGACCAAGGTCTGTTACTAGAAGGGGGTGAGTGAGATAAATATACTCACTGCTCTGGTAGTATTTTCTCTCACACCAGGGAATCCTAGGCTATCCTATACTAGGCTGCACCTTTTAAACCTCTTAGTTCCCTTGAAGTAATCTTCAATCATCTAAAAACCAATGACAATTAATAGATTGAGTCCCCTTGGAGGTTTCTAATAACTTTTCTCTTTGATTACCTAAGAGGGGCTATGGGTAATTTTAGGGAGCAAAGGAAAGTGATGCACTTGTGCAGACATCAAGAAGCACATCGTAACACGATGGAAGGGCTCAGCAGAGCTGTGATGACATTGCCTTTTGGTAAATTTGATACTGGAGGAAACACCATTAGTGGAGTTTCTCCATCTGGTAAGCACCTACATGGGTTGGGATAGAAGTAAATCATAGAAACAACTGTGTTCAAAAATCAAATTGGGCTTTTTATACTAGAACCAAATATTCTACATATTAATGACTTTTATCCCTGGGTGGTAAAATTATGTATTTTTTTCCTTACATTCTTCAAACATTATGAAGTTTCCAAATGCTCACAATGAGCTTCTATCAAATACATAAATAATAGAAAACACATTTAAACTGAAGACTTGTAGCTTTTCCACAGTTCTCTTTATTAAGTGAACCAGGAAAAAATTTCTTCCCTTTCTGACAAAGCAATTACAAGAGATGCTTGACTATGTAAAAAAGAGAATAAAATTAGCTTTTAGGAAAGTATGAGTAAGAATGTGAGTTTTTGGCCAAAGAGGAATAGTTAAAGAGAAGAAACTATCCTTGAAGAGGGTAAACAGAAATGGTTTCTGTCCAATCAGGCTGAAATGATACACAGCTGATCTAACTGGCAGATTGGATAAATTAACTATGAGTACTTTTAATGATATCTAGATAGGGGAAAAAATTGGTATAATCTCTCTATATAAAGTAGAAGGTTTTTTTTAGTGAATTTTCACATTATCTGGTGCTTTATCAATTTAAGTAAGTATTTAAGGTCTTTTTTGTAATGTAATAATAGATCTTCTTTTTCTTTTCTTTTTTTTTAAGATTTTATTTATTTGACAGAGAGAAACACAGCCAGAGAGGGAACACAAGCAGGGGGAGTGAGAGAGGGAGAAGCAGGCTTCCTGCCGAGCAGGGAGCCCGATGTGGGACTCGATCCCGGGTCTCCAGGATCCTGAGCTGAAGGCAGTCGCTTAACCAACTGAGCCACCCAGGCGCCCCAGATATTCTTTTTCTTAATGGTAGAGACCACTTCTTTAAAAGGAAACATATTGGAAAAAGTTATTTTAAAAAGTAATTAAATAATAATATGGCATTGTAATTAAATTAATTCTTTTATTTTGGTAGGTGTTAGTATTATTTCATTTTTCTTTCTTGTATCTGCAGTTCTAAGTATGTTCTTCTGTATGTGATTCATATAGTGAATAGTCACTATTTTAGTTGATGAAGAATACACCTGCCATATGATCCAGTCATTCGACTCCAAGATATGCCCAAGGTAAATCAGTGCATATGTCTGTACAA
The DNA here is from genome assembly GCA_004023965.1 of Spilogale gracilis. Classification (NCBI taxonomy): domain Eukaryota; kingdom Metazoa; phylum Chordata; class Mammalia; order Carnivora; family Mephitidae; genus Spilogale; species Spilogale gracilis. The sequence goes on along the minus strand of PITA01017186.1, from coordinate 12,866 downwards.
AGACATGTATACAAATGTTCATAGAATTGTATTTGTAGTAGTCTGAAATTGCAAACAACTTAAATGTCTTTCAACAGGGTCAACCAACTTGGTATGGGTTAGCATACTATTCACCAATAAAAATAAATTATTGAGATATACAAAAACACAGATAAAGTTCAAAATAAGTATGCTGGGAAACAAGCCAGACAAAAAGTATGTGTGCTGTATAATAACATATATAAAAAATTGAAGCTAATCTATTGTGACAGAGCAGTCATTCTCTAGGGATGATGGAGGCGAGGGAGGGATGGGAAAAAGCATGGACTAGAGTTAGCTTTATGAAGTCCTTCTCCTTTGTTTCTCTGGACTGCTGTGTTGGCTTTCCATTTTGCTGACATTGAGTTAACTGTTACAGGTTTAAATCTGACAACCTCACAAGAAACTAACTGGAGGAAAAGAATCTATCTCTTCTTGTGTAACAACCTTAAAAGAAAAGAATTTATTACCAAATTCCTAGCAAACATCCTGGGGTAGAATGTTTGGAAAAACAGCCACAATTTCTCTACTCTGTATCCATGTGCCTTGCAATGTGACCTCACAGTGGTTCTCATCAAGAGACCGATGCTGATTTTCCACCCATTAAACCTGGGTGTGCCTTTTTCCTTGCTTTGGCCAACAGAAGGCAGTGGAATTGATACTACGCCCTTCTAAGCTTAGGCTTTCAAAGGCTTTTTTATGCCATTTCTTTCTCTCTTGCAAAACTGTTCACCTTCAACGTGAACAACCTGGGCTTGTCTGCTGGATGAGAGACATGTGGAGCAGAGGTGAATCTTCAGAGCTGAGACCATTCTAGACCAATCACGAATGCCCAGCACCTAGGCAGTTCTCCACCAACAGGTAATTGAACCTAGCTGAACGGGAAGAATCACCAGCTAAGACCAGCACAAATTGCAAGCTCACTGAATTATGAAGTAAGCAAATAGTAACTGTTTAAAGCTACCAAGTAGGGTGTTTTATTACACAACAAAAGCTAGCCAATCCACATCCCTCCTCACTGCATTGGCCTGAGAGGGAGTGGCTTTGAGAACAGATGGGCTAAGTGAAGAAGAGGGACAGGGCTGGAAAAAGAAGGGCTCCCTTAGGATAAAAAGTGGGGAGGATATTGGTAGGCAAATAATCATGTGTATTTTAGTAACTCATGTCTTGAAAATGAAAATAGTACTTCTAGGTCAGAGGAGCATTGCACGGAGTGATGGGTTTTAACTAAAGAGCCATTGCTTACAGTTCTTTGTGAATGGAAGGAAATGATTGAATTTTGGTGGTGGCATTTGTTTAGTTTAATTCTGACTTACTCATTAGGGGGGGAAATGTGCTTTAGGCTATTTTGCAAAACCTAGTATGGGGGGATTATAATTTCGTTTACTTTGCTCATGAAGATTTAACTTACATAATTACATGAAAAAATTACCCAACAGATGTATGTTTTCAACAGCATTCCATAAGGCTTCCTAATATAGGGCATTTTTCAAATTGATTTTAAATTAAAGTCATTTGAAAGAGGAACAAAACCTGTATACACATTCCTGTCAGAATTATCAATAGAGTTTCGGGAGACATAAAGAATAAAAGGAAAGTGAAAGATTACTCTTTAGTCCATAGGAAACCTTTAATTTAATATATTGTGTCTTTCATTTGCTTTCAGAAGATGTGATGGTGATGGATTGTGCTTCAAAGCAATTACAAAGCTTCTATCAGCTGCATTTACATGGCCGATTATATGAATCTTATCAACCTGCTGACCTGCTGCACTGTTGCTGAAAAAATCTAGAAAGTACTCCTATGCAGAACTTGTTTTTTATTTATTTATTTATTTATTTATTTATTTATTTATTTATTTATTTGTTTATTTTTTAAGGGCATGACTACTATGTAGCTAAGGAGGTTCCTATTTTCAGTTTAGGCCTGTTAGGATGTTTCGGCTGGACAACAGTGTCTAAAGCAAAATTGATGCCTCTTCATAGCACAGAACCATAGGAAGTCACAGGGCTATCCACTATGTTACTGTATAAATTCAAGCCTTGAATGAGGATTATATATTCTCTATGCCTCTTCCTCTTAAGGGTTTTATTTTCAGATGGAGGAAAAATACGTCAGAAAACCTTTTCCTTTAAATCTCACAAAAAAAGAAAAGGTACAGTTTCCCACTGATAATTATTTATGTTTCTTGAAAGTCACACAAAACATTTATCACTTTAAAACATCCAGGGGTTATAAGAGGCTTAAGTAACGTATAAGATACAGGTGAATCTGTGTCTGTTCAATGTCTGGGACAGAAAACCATGGGATCATCAGGATACAGGCATTTGTGCAGGGAAGTCGAGTAAGGAACTGGGGCCGCTTTTCTAGGGACCTAGTGAGAGTCATACAATAAAGTAGAGAGAAACCACAAGGAGCACACAGCAGTAAAGAGGAGCCAGGGTGTGACACATGGGTTAACTCCAGACACAAAACTAAGAGCCAGGATGTTACCAATACTTTGGGGGAAAACTTTGTTTGGTGTGTCTTGGGAAGACTCTGTGTGTGTGTGTGTGTGTGTGTGTGTGTGTGTGTGTGTGTGTGTGTGAGAGAGAGAGAGAGAGAGAGAGAGAGAGAGAGAGAGAGAGAGAGAGAGAGAGAGAGAGAAACAGAGAGATAAAGGGAGAGAGGGTGGGGGAAGACCAGAAGTTCAAACAAACACAGTTCTTGGTCTTAAATTAGCATGGCTGGTCAACTGAGAAGAAACACAAGACATCAACAGCAAAAATGATCTCAGTAACAAACTCTTCCTTGCTTCATCTTAGAGGGGTTCACATTCTTTCTGTGAAGACAAAAGTCAACACCAAACAAGGTGGGAGGGAAACCACTAGGTTAAAGTAAATGAGACTTTGCTTTTACCTAGTGGTACTGAATAAAGGGTACTGAATAAACAATAAGCAGTTTCTAGTTTAGGAGAAAGCAACGGCCATGTTTCTTTCAGCTTCTTTCCAATTTTCTCTTCATTTTTAGAATCTTCCTAACTAGTGGTATCTTTCAACTTTTCCTCACTGGGTGCCTAGTTTAATAATGGACCCTCAGCTTTCCCTATACACTCAGAACCATCAGAAGTTGCTAGAGACAGAAGTGAACGATTTTGCAGGGAACATGTATTTGGTACCAGTGTAACATCATTGACTACTGCACTTATTGTATAAAATCTCCATGGCTTGTTCTAGCTTTTTCACATTGACATTTCATCATTGGTGAATCGAAAGGAAAACCAAGTCTTGGATGCAAGAGAGGCATATGAGGTCTTCCCCAAGACATTGTGTAGCCAGCCACCTACTCCACTTATGCATAATGTTTAATTGAATTCAACAAATGAAATTCAGTTGAATTAGGCAATTTTTTTAATCATATAGATCAGGACTTATAAATAAACCTGAATGCCTTTAGGAGTCAAGCAAAACACACATCTGTGAGGTGACCAGGTGTGATAATACATTCACTTTGTATAAATAGGTCAACCTAATGTAGATATTATAGATAGATATATATCTATATGATATACACATGCATGTATAGGTATAAATACATATATAGTCTGTATTCTATATAATCACCTAATGTAAATAGAGATAATAGTTCACCAAGTATGAGAGTGAACTGGAGAATGAAGTTCCTCTGAAAGTCACCCAGATGTAATTTTGTTAAAACTTGCTTTTTGGTCAGATTTGATCCATGGACGTCTAGTCTAACAAAACAAAATTCTGATAGTTATTGTAATTTCTAGCATATTTTAGTGACACATGGATAGTAGCCTGTTTCTTAATAGAAAAAACAGGGGGAGATAAAATATAGAAATTTAGATTAGTGAAACATTTGCCCAACTATATTCCATGGAATTCTGATTAGAAGGATGTTTAGATGGACTACAAGTCCGTAAGAACTGAGTTTCTAGAATGGTGAAGACAGTCAATACACATGTATAAACAAATAGACAATTATAGTGTGAGACAGTGAAGAATGCTATGAAGAAAAATGAAGCAGGGAAAAGAAAGGTTGTAAGAAAGGTATGCAAAGAAAGGTTGTATGCTGAGGTGATATTTTTTTAAGATTTTTTTTTTTTTTTTGACAGAGAGAAACACAGCCAGAGAGGGAACGCAGCCACAGAGGAAGCAGGGGTAGTGAGAGAGGGAGAAGCAGGCTCCCCGCTGAGCAGGGAGCCCAATGTGGGGCTCGATCCCTGGTCTCCCGGATCATAACCTGAGCCGAAGGCAGTCACTTAACCAACTGAGCCACCCAGGCGTCCCTCAGGTGATATTTTTGATAGGATGTTCCAGGCTCTTATGGAATGAGCTTAGAAACAGACACCTAAATGAGCAAAGACTCAGAAGAATATTCTAGAAAATTAAAAATGACTAAGTGCCTGAGTCTGGAGTGAGCATGCTTTATTGGACGGTTAACAAGAAGGCTATAGCTGAGTGTGCAGAGGAACAGTTGTAACACCGGATCAGAGAGTGGGCAGGCTGCATTATGTAGGGCCTGGAGGCCAGGGTAATGATGTAAGCTTTATTTTAAGACTCTGTGAAGCCATTTTGATCATGAGAGGGTACTATACTCACTTAGGTTATAAAAAACATCATCTAACTGCTTTGTGTATTTGAGACTTGGAACAGTCAAGTATGGAAATTCTGAGCCCAGTCACCATGGATGCCTGTCATCCGAACCCTCCTGTCTCAGAGCCTATTGTATTCGTGGTTCTTCAGCCTTATCTAGACAATTACTAGGTGTTTTTAGGACATACACAATAAACACACAGGTATGTTAATGATGAATGAGCTCCTACACATTCCTTATTTAGGAATGGATTAAATATAATCCAAAGAATGAACCTGTAATTGTAGAGATGTGTAAGGGAGAATTTTAGTATAGGAAAATCTCTCAAGTATTCCTGAGAATCTTATCATTCACACTGACAGTTTTAAAACCAGTTTTGGAATTGCTAGTGTCTCCTTTAACTTCTCAGCTCTATAAAGTCGAAGGAAGTGCAGAGATTAATGTATTAATCAGAGTTTCTCAACTTCAGTACTATTGACATTTGGGGCTGGACTATCTGGTGTGGGGAATGGCCCTGTGTATTTTCAGGGTGTTTAGGAGCATCTCTGGCCTCTACTTATTGAATATCAGTAGAATTCTTTCTCCTTGCCACTCCCC
>PITA01017185.1:0-44107 GCA_004023965.1 Spilogale gracilis | reverse complement strand
TATTTCTTTCTGTTGTCTGATTGCTGTTGCTAGGACTTCTAACACTATGTTGAACAGTAGTGGTGAGAGTGGGCATCCCTGCCTTGTTCCTGATCTCAGAGGAAAGGCTGTCAGTTTTTCCCCATTGAGGATGATATTCGCTGTGGGTTTTTCGTAGATAGATTTTATGAGGTTGAGAAATGTTCCCTCTATCCCTATAATTTATTGCAGTTTTAATTATGATTATTTGTACTTAAGGTATCTCTTTTGTAAGTAACCATGCATTATGTTTTTTTTTAAAGATTTTATTTATTTATTTGACAGAGAGAAACTCAGAGAGAGAGGGAACACAAGCAGAGGGTGTGAAAGGGAGAGAAGGAGGCCTCCCGCTGAGCAGGGAACCTGATGTGGGGCTCCATCCCGGGTCTCCGGGATCATGACCTGAGCGAAGGCAGTCGCTTAAACAACTGAACCACCCAGGCATGCATTATGTTCTTGTTAGGAATGCCTAGCATGCTAAGATAAAATGTTGTCAAAAGTTTATAAATAACATAAGTAAAATGAATGAATCACTAAAGTAGTACTTAGTAAAAGTTTATTGTGAGCACACTGAAAAGACAGTTTGCCACCCAGGAGCACTCAAACCAAAACACAGAATAAGGCTCAGGGGTGGGTTGTTGTAAAACAGCGTATATAGTGAGAAGGCAGTGACTGTTTATTCTTCACAGTGATTGGTTATAATATTAGAATTTTCTTAAATGATAGGGAATTAGTCAGTGGCTATCTCATCTTAACCTTGAGAAACAGTTGGAGTTTTGCTTATGATTTCCGGAGACCTAAGCAAGGAATGACCCAGGTCAGGTCAGTCTTACAGAATAAGCTAAATTAAGCTTTGTGTGTATGAGTAAACTGGTTTTGTCTGTTCAGGGCATTTGTGAAGTTTTTTTTCTTTAAAGATTTTATTTATTTATTAGAAAGAGAGAATGAGAGAGAGAGGGAGAGAGAGGGAGGGAGCACTTTCACGAGCAGAAGGGGCTATGAACTGTATTTTACACACACTTTTGGCTTTCTCTTAATAATTTTATATTTCCTCAGTATATACCAAGAGCCTAGAGTAGGTTCTCACTAAATATTCTTTGAATGACTAGAATTTCTACTTCACGAAGGCTCTGGCTGGAGAAGCATACTTAGAACAATCCATAATGCCTACAAATAAGATTTGTAAGTAGTGAAACTTCAATAGATACTTAATAAAATATAAGTTACTTTTGTTATAAAAGAAATGATCATGGAAAAATAATCAAATTGCCTTAAGATATATAAAATAGCATAAGTAGTCTGCTTCCTTCCCCTCACCAGAAATGCTAATCTTAGTACCAGAAATAACTGCTAAGTTTTTCTGTGGAATTTGTCCAGAAATAATGTATACAGACAGGAAGTTGAACTTATATATAAAATGGTATCACACCACACATACTCTTCTGCAACTTTTCTTTGTCACTTCACAGTATATGTTAGGCATCTTTCTTATATGTTTCCCTGAATATTATAAATAGCTATGTAGTACCATGAGGTACATAACCAATAGCACATTGAAAATTTTGACATTTTTCCCTTTTAACATGGATGCTGCAACAGACATAGTTTTATATATGTAGTTGATCCCATGTGCAAATGTATCCATACAGTAAATGCTTAAAAATGCCAATTTGTCCTTCAAAATAGTTTTCCTCAATTTGCAATTCTGTTAACAGTATATGAGTGCTTGCTTCTTCTCACCCTTTCATATTGTATCCTCTCAAAACTACTTTTTATCTTGTCCAATCTGATAGTTTAAAAATAATATTTTGTCAATTTTATTTTGTATCGTTTAAATTATCGGTGACCACATGCATTTGTTAACATTTGTTAAATTCTCTTTATATGATCTGTTCACTTCCGCCTTTTGGCTATTATTATCAAGTTGATTTTCTCTTTCTTATATATTCATGTATATGAGCTATTTCAATGATCAAGAAAATTGGTGTCTTATCAGGCCCGGATGTTACAAATCTTTCTTTCGAGGGCACCTGGATGGGTCTATCAGTTAAGCGTTTGGCTCAGGTGATGATCCCAGGGTCCTGGGATCGAGCTTTGAGCTCAGTGGGCAGTCTGCTTGTCCCTCTCCCTCTGTCCTTCGCCCCACTCATGCTCGGGTCTCATAAATTAAAATTAAATTAAATAAATTAAATTAAATTAAATTAAAAATAAAATAAAATCTTTTTTTCCAAATATGTCATTTTTCTTTAGACTATTGTAATACCTTTTTCATGCAGAAATTTTTAAGATTTATATAATCAAATTACCATTCTTTTCTTTTTTAAATTACAGATTTTTTTTCCATGTTAAAAAGGTCTTCTCTCCAAGTGTACACATAAATTTTCCCATGTTTCCATCTGGTCTATTTCTGCATTTTTCCATTTAAATATTTGATCTATCTGCTATACATCTCAGAGTACGGAGGGAAGTAGGAAATAAGGTTTACTACTATGTACAAAGACAGCTAACCAGTTGCCCCAATATCATTATTTTTTCCAGATATTGAGATATAATTGACATTCAACACTGCATAAGTGTGACGTATACAAATCAGTGATTCAATGCACAAATATATTGTGAAATGATTGCCACAATATGGTTAGTTGACACATCGTCATCTCATATAAGTAGTCATACCATTGATCTCATATAATAATCATCTCATATGATTATTTTGTTGTTGTGGTTGAGAATATTTAAGATTTATTCTTAGCCACTTTTGAATATATAATACGGTATTGGTAACTATAGTCACCCTACTGCACATTACATCCCCAGAACTTCTTCCTCTTATAACTGAAGTTTGTACCCTTGACCAACATCTCATGTCCCTCACCCCCTAGCATCTGACAACTACCAGCCTCCTCTCTATTTCTATGAGTCCCACTTTTTTTTAGAGTCCACATATAAGTGATATCATACAATAATTGTCTCTTTCTGCCTACCTTATTTCGCTTAGCATAATGTCCTCTAAGTTCATCTATGTTGTCACAGATGGCAAGATTTCTTTCTTTTTTTCTGGTGGAATAATACTTCATTGCATATACGTTGAATGAACTATTTTCCCCACTATTGAAGATGCTACTTTACCACATACTAAATTCCAGCAGTATTTGGATCTATCTGGACTCTCTGTTCTGTTCATCAGTCAGTTCATGTCCCAGGATCAGTTATGACTATTGTTGCTTTATGCAATGTTGTAGTATATAGGAATCCTAGCTCCCCTTCTTTGCTCTTCTTTTTCAGAGGATTCCTTCCTGTTCTCATATTTTCTTATCCAGATAAACTTTAGAACTATTTTGTTAAGTTGTAGCTAAGATTATGTTAGTTTTTGTTAGAATTGCCTAAATATATTAATTTAAACAGAATCAATAATTTTGAATATTGAAGCTCACTACCCAATTTGATGTATGCTTGTACTTGTTTACAGCTAATTTTAAGAACCTCAGTAAATTTTTATAATTTCAAGTTGACATAAGTGCTGTGCATTTCTTATGATATTTATACCTAGATTTTTTAAATTTTCTTTTTTTAAGATTTTATTTATTTGACAGAGATGGAGAGAGTACAAGCAGGGGGAGTGGCAGGCAGAGGGAGAGGGAGAAACAGGCTCCCCACTGAGTGAGGAGCCCAACATGGGGCTTGATCCCAGGACCCTACAATCATGACCTGAGCTGAAGGCAGATGCTCAACTGATTGAGCTACCCAGGTGCCCTTAAATTTTATTCTCAATAAAAATGTATATATTTAAAGTATATATAAGATATACAATACTGGTGACTGGATACATGTATACATGTATATATGCACACACAGTGAAATGATTATTACAGCCAAGCTAATTAACATATCATCTCCTCACAGTTACCATGTTTTGTGAATGAGAGCACCTCAAATCTACTCTTTTAGCAAATTTCCAGTATTTAATACATATTATTAACTATAGTCACCATGCTGCAATCTCTAGATCTCTAGACTGACTCATCCCTTGTAACTGCAACTTTGTACCTTTTGGTCAGTATCTCCCCAATTTCCCCCACCTCTCCACCCCTGGTAACCACTCTTCTACCCTCTGCTTCTATGTGTTTGACCTTTTTAAGATTCCACATATAAGTGAGATCATGCAGTTTTTTTCCTTTTTGTGTGTGAAAGCATGATAGCCTGTAGGTTCGTCTATGTAGCTGTAAAAGTTGGGATCTCTTTCTTTTTAAAGGCGGAATAATATGCCTAAATGTTTGAGATCATGTAGCTACAAATGACTGAGATTTTCCTTTCATTTTATTTTATACCTGGTTAGCTTTCTACACAGGAAAGCAATTGATTGATTTTATTGATTTTGTAATCAGAATCTCACTAAATTCTCTTACTGTTTCTAATAGGGTTTTCCAGATGAATAATCATATTATTAACAAATGTGGATAATTTTGTCATTTCCTTTCATTTCTTTCATTTGACTACTTGTGTTGGCTAGTTCATCTAGAAATGTATGTTACCACGATAGTCTTAGCTTTGTGTTGTTCATCATCAGGCAATTTTTCTTTCCATTTATTCATGTTATTACTGTTTTGGTGCTCTGGAAGTATTGCTTGTACTCTTTATAGGGTTATGAAATTCTAGGTTTAATTCAGTTTGTGTTTTTTTCTCCTATTGGTAATATTGAAGGTTTATATTCTTTGTTGTTATACTTCTCTTTAACTTTCTAAATTAAAATGATATGAGTAGACATCTACTCATTGATTTATCAAGTTAAATGGTATCTCTTGGTGTCTCTCCATGGATAAGGAAGATATTCATTTTTTTATTTTAATTTTATTTTATTTTTTCAGTGTTCCAAGATTCATTGTTTATGCACCACACTCAGTGCTCCACGCAATATGTGCCCTCCTTAATACCCACCATGAGGTTCACCCATCCCCTCACTCCCCTCCCTTCCAAAACCCTGTTTGTTTCTCAGAGTCCACAGTCTCTCATGCTTCATTTCTCCCTCCAATTTCCCCCAATTCACTTTTCCTTTCCTTCTCCTAATGTCCTCCATGTTATTTCTTATGCTCAATGAGTAAGTGAAACCATATGATAATTTACTTTCTCTGCTTGGCTTATTTCACTCAGCATAATCTCCTCCAGTCCCGTCCATGTTGATACAAAAGTTGAGTATTCGTCCTTAAGGAAGATATTCTTAAACTTTCTCCCATTCTCCTCTTCCCTTACAACTCTATTACAATTTTTTACATTGTCAGTGTTCATAACATTTGCCTTCTGTTCTATAATTCCTACCACTTTTCATTTTAAATTCCAAATATTAATGGAGTCAGTACTTGATCCCAGCTCTTTCATACCATGGCTTCCCCATTTTTTTGGTTCTTTATTTTACTTTACTGCTTGAGATGACTGGATTTCTGTGTTAAGTAAATTTTTGCAAATTGGATTGATGAGCACTACTTTTCTGACAAAAATTCTACGTATGTTGTGGTTTGAGATTATGATCATTTCTTTGTTTCATTAAAGATGGAGATTTTTCTTCTGTCTCTTATTCTTTTTTACTATTTTGTGGAGGATTTTATTGAAGGAAATAGAGTGGAAATGTCATTAATCTGTCATTTTGTAGCAAAGCCTCCTGAATTACTGCTTCTTAATTAACTGCTTACTCCATGAAATGGCAAGTTCAAGAATGTTGGACTCCTAGATCTGCCATCATATAGCCATGGAGATTGGGGATATTACTTCATCTTTCTGAACTTCAGTTTCCTTATTTGTAGTATAGGGATTATAAAATAGTGACCATATTTACAGTTTTCCTAGAAAGGTTCCATGTTATGCCTGTTGTCTAAGCTTAATTATTAATAGCTGTCATATTATTCTCCAACATATTCTCATATGAAAAATAAATTGAATGGGCATTCTAATTATCATGGTGCCTAACTCATAGTGTTGCTGTGATAATTAAATAAAACACCACTTAGTGATTAACATAGCGCCTAGAATATCATTTATTCAATGAATGTTAGTCTCTCTATTTTATCAGGTTCTTCCTCCATTCAGACTCTATATTTGAAAATAAATGTGCAGTATCCCTCGAGGAGGAGCACTCTTCAGTCTGGCTGCCAAGCAGTAGAAATGTCATAACTCTTGTCAGTTTAGAGAATTCGCATCATGGCATGCTCTGAGCCCTACCTCTCTGGCTGATTCAGGTTCCCAGGACCAGGCCAGCTGCAGTACCTATGCAGAAGGAATCCACAGAAATCCTCTCTAATTACCATCATGGTCTTTTTTATATACCTTTCCACAGGGTAGAGGAACATGGATTATGCAGATTCTGCTTTTGTACAGGGGTGAAAAGTATATTTTGGTTTCAGAATCTAAGTACACAAGAAGAGTTCAGGAAAGTTCAATGAGGGCATGAAGTAGAAATGTATGGACATTTACCTTTTGCTAGATAAACAGTGAAATGTAAGTCATCCAAATAATAAGAAACTATTTATCACTCCAATTTATGGCTATATGATTGAGAAGGCATTAGAAGTGGCAGGAGTTGGTCAAGCATCAAGGACCTCACTTCTATTTATTATGCTCATTTATCTATGTAAACCTCCTGGTGGAAATGGAAATTATTTTCCCTGAGAACTGTGATGACTTTACCATCGTTACGTAATTTGCATATTCTTTTGAATATGTTAGCATAAGGGAAGGATTGAGTTATTGGGTACATTTGCCTCTAGGCAGAATATTGCTCATTAACTCATAGATATAAAGAAAATCGGATGGGCAAATCTAGAAATAGACAAAAGATTTCTCTGTCCTTTCTTGCTTCTAGATTTTCAAAATGTATATAATCTTATGTATTTTAAAGATATCCAAATAATATCATTAAAACTAAATGTAGGTGTATATACTTATGCATATGTAATGAAAATGAACATAAACAATTTGCGTACTAGTACTTACTACATAACTGCTTCCTGGCTTCCTCATACTTACCATTCCTGCATATGTTTATCTCTGCTTCACTTATTTCATGAATACCTAAATAGAGTTAAGATGCTCACCAGTGGACAAAATGTTAAAAGAACTTTTGTTCTCATCTCCTTTTCCCCAATTATATAGACTGTTTCTAGAGAGCTCATGTGTGATTCCATTTAATAAAATGCGAATATGGTTCATAAAAATTAAATTGTAAATGCTTTGAGATGATTACAAAAAGAATCTACATAGATTCATTTTAGTGGTTTTTCTTGAATTATTTCATACAGAGCTATGTATTAAGATCAGTATGATAAGATACTCCAAGGATAGGGCACCTGGGTAGCTCAGTCAGTTAAGCGTCTACTTTCGGCTCAGGTTATGATCCCAGAGTCCTGGGATCAAGTCCCACTTCAGACTCCCTGCTCAGCAGAGAGTCTGCTTTTCTCTCTCCCTCTACCCCTCCCCTCTGCTCATGCTCGCTCTCTCACACTGTCTCTCAAATAAATAAAATATTTTTAAAAACATATTCCATGGATATTTTGATTGTGGAAAGCAAAATTTATAACTATATCATCCATCCCTTAAATTCGAGTCTAATTTTAATATATTTTAAAACATTCTAAAAGTCGATTAATTAAAAGTAGTGGCTTTGGCTTGAGAATCAATAACAGGATAATGAAAAGATGAGCATTCCTGAAATTATGCCTTTGTATATATAAGAATTTAGTATTTAATGAAAGAAGCCTTAGGAGCCAATTTGGACAGGATAGGACATTTATTATAGCATGATAGATTAAAATATTATCTATTTCTATTAGGTATTAAAATGCTATTTTTGAAGAACATTTAGTAACATAAGAAGTTCTGTCTATGATAGACAAACTCTAAGGGAGCCCCCCTTGATTCCTCTCTCCTGGGGTTAACACCTTTATATAATCCCCTCCTCTTGAGTATGGGCAGAACCTATGACTTCTGTCTATCCAATAATACCGCATAGGTAATGGGATATCACTTCCTTGATAATGTTACAGTTTGTAGCATTAGTCTTGCTAGGAGATACTCTCTCCCTTTCTGGTTTTGAAGAAGCGCGCTGGCATATTTTGAGATTTCCCTATGGAGAGATCCACATGGCAAGGAAGTGAAAGAGGGTTCCAACAGATGGCCAGTGAAAAATTTTGATCCTCAGTGTAGCAGCCTGCAAGAAGGCGAATGCTACCAATGGCCACTTGAGATAGAAGGCACATTCTTCCCCAGATGAGCCTAAGATGAACCCACAGGCTGGCCAACATCTTGACTGCAACTTTATGAGACTCTGAAACCGAGAATCCAGTTAAGCTGGGACCAAATTCCTGATCCACAGAAACTGTGTGATAAGTATTTGTTGTTTTAAGTTAACCACGAAGTTTGTAGTGATATTGTCATTTGGCAGTAGATAACTAATACTCTATCAAAATATTTAAAAAGCAGGATAAAAAATCTATATATTGTACATATCACTCAACTTTGCTACATAGTAGCCCCCCAAACTTAGTAGCTTACAAAAAAGCACTATTTTTAAGTTGCATTCCATGTTGGTAGTTACAGGGCAGCTACAGCTGTTGGGAATCTCCTTCATTTTCCTTACTTCTGCTTGACTCAGTTCCATGTACTGTCTGATTCTGGGATCCTGACTAAAAGAGCAGTCCCTGTGTCAGGCATTCCCATTTTTGTGCCAAAGAGGAAGAGCATGAACCATTAGCTGCATCTGAACCATACAATTGCATTGAAACCTTCTGCTCAGATGTGGTTTGTATTACATCAGTTTGTTACAGTTGTAGGACCCGAGACCCCATTTCCCAGTTGTTAGCTGGGGTATCATCCTAAATCTCCTAGAGGTTTCTTGCAGTTCCTGTCTTCAGGCCTTCCCACAGGCCCTCCCACAACATCACCATGAGCAGTAGGATTCCTCACATTGAATCCGCTTTAGACTTCAAATCTCTCTGAACTTCTGCTATTAGAGAAACTCACTGCTTTTAAAAGGGCTCACCTGATTGGGCTGGGCCCACCCAGATAATCTTCCCATTTTTTAAAGTCATTTATTGAGGACATTAATTAGATGTGCAAAACCCTTTCACAGCAGTATCTAGATTAGTGCCTTGAAATCCGATCAAGATTTGATCTGATCAGATTTTCAAACCATGGTTCATTCACTTACCAATCTATAACTTGGATAACTTATTTAACATGTGAGTCTAATAGTAATGGATAACTTATTTAATATGTGAGTTTAATAGTAATGGATAAAATCTGTAATGTCCCTAGCAAAGCTTCTGACAGATGGCTCTCCAAAATTGGAAGATTGAATATTGATTTTATAGTAAATTTTGCACCAAATAAATTTCCAATATCAATCATGTGAGTAAAAAGAGTCAATAGGATTTGTTTCTTTCTTCTCCTTTTCCTCCCCTTTCTCTCCCTTCCTTTCTCCATCCTTCTTCCCACCCCACCCCCAACCTGGGTATGGAAATACATACTTTGCATGTATGCAGATTGCCACCTGTTTACCTAGACTTCATGATTGAAAAATTATTATAAAAAGTGCAGGATTGCATCTCTATCACATCAGTGTATTTCTTACTGTTGGCAAGGAGGTGGGATGCAAAAAGATATGAATGTTTCCTTGCCCAGGCTATGAGTTTTTCTTCACAGTGCCTTGCAGCCTGTGCCAAAACAGGCATGAGACACCGGGTCTGAAAATCATCTTTTTCATAAAGGATTACAAATCACTGTCATTTCATTTCCAAGACTACTGCTTCAATTTTTTAAAATGAATTTTGCTTGGAATATGATCAACAATCAATGAAGGAAAGGCACTGACATGCCAAATCAATGCCTCTGATACATCGTTTTCTGTCTAACACAAAACCAGGAAAACAGCCTAAAATGGCTGTTTCATCTTATTTATTCATAATGATAACTTTAATATCACCAAAATGAAATATTATCACCATGAGTTAAAAACATGAAAATGCATATGGAAGGATCCATATTCAAGCATTGTTATCACTTCTTAGATGGGGAAATGGAGAAGTGAAGAGCAGAAGAGATCTATCTGATCAGTGTCCCACATTCAGTTCTTTTATTGAGTTATTTTTAGACCAGTAGGGTTAAATGGGAACTTGCTGACCCTCAAAAAAGTAGAGTGAATCAGTATTTCCCTTATTAAGATATTTGTCTACTTAGGACATTTTTCCCTCAGAGTAATTCACTGCCATCTGGGTTAGGCATATGACATATGATCAGACTCAAGAAGTTCATGTTCAATGACTAACTTCTACTTTCTGTTCTCCTTTTCTTACTCATGTCTGTGATACTGCCCATACCCCAACCAAATAGAATACCAGTAAGCACATGTTCTCTCCTGTACTTCTTCTCTCACCTGGATTTCAGGAAGGGTCAAAATACACTCATTCACAGTGAGAAATTATCATTTGATAAGGCCTTAGAGTCTGTTCTTACAGACATATCGATGTATTAATAGAAGGCAACGGAACGGACTTGATAGCTATAGAATCATCAGTCTTCAGGACAACTGGGAGAGGAAAAGGAATCATTTAAAGTGGAAAAGGTTCTTATGCTGTAGAAATCATAGACTGGAAGTTGTAGTAAAACACCATCTTCTCAAGCTCATTGCTGAAGCAGGCTAACATTTGGCAGGTTACAAATCTATGATTTATATAAGCTGAGGCTTTGCCAAAGGGCAGCTTTCTGGCAACATTTACTTTTGGACACATGCACGTTACCCCATGGGAATTGTTACACAGCCAATCCTTCTGGATGAAGGCCAAGTTATGGAATGGAGAAGGATCATGATCTTTTGGAGAGAAAAGTAGCTCAATCAGAGTAGTAGCTCAATACAAGTGCCCTAGAGATGCTGTCACATGTTTGGATCAATGTTAACCGACTCGCCTGTGACATAAACAGGGAAGGGAGCTAGAAAGAACGTACATTTTTACTCACACAGCACTCTTTGGACTGCATCTCCTCTTCTTAAGCCTCTGCTTTTTTCAAGGTGCAGATTAAGCCCTACCTCCTCCAGGCTTGTCACCTACTTCCCAGAGTTGGCATGTTGGGTGAGAGGAGGAGCTGGCAATATTTCAAGGGCTTAACCTTGGTGTAAAGTGCCTTTTGCCGAGCATTACAGTTACCATAACAGTGACTTACAAGGTGGCATGGTCTGTCCCAAGGTAAATAGTGTAGACTGAGTGACCAAATCAAAAAAAAAAGCATGAGTCAAAAGAAGTTCAGTTTCCATCCTAACAATAAGAAAAAGGCAGTTAATCTCCAAACTAAAGCTATTCCTGAGTTGCTCAGATTGCTGAGGTCACAAAGCAACCTGCTGAACCAAATTTCAGAGTGACGAGGCCCTTTGAAAAAAGACAGGATACATAAACTTTTGTATCTTTAGGAGAGCATGACAGGAAGAGGTAGCCAATAAAAAGCAGGTAAGAAGAAAAGAATGGGAATTTTTTAAAAAAGATTTTATTTATTTGACAGAGAGAAACACAGCGAGAGAGGGAACACAAGCAGAGGGAACGAGAGAGGGAGAAGCAGACTTCCCGCTGAGCAGGGAGCCTGATGTGGGGCTCGATCCTGGGTCTCCGGGATCATGATCTGAGCAAAGGCAGTTGCTTAACCAACTGAGCCACCCAGGCACCCCAAGACACAGACAAGAGAGGAGTCTGCACTTCATTGAAAGCTCTTTTCCCAGGTCTCCTCTGGCTGCACACTAGAGAGACTAGAGGCACTGAGAGCTTCTTTGGACTGCAGGCATGTAAGCTGGTGATGGGCTGCCACTGTGGGATAGGCAAGAAATTCTGCGTACAGCCCTAGACTCTTCTCTCATCCCAAACACAAGCCATCTGCCCCAGGAGGAAGGAGAGGAAGCCTTCCTGCTCTCAGGACCCAGGCAAAGTCACACTGCTTCTGGAGGAGTAGGACACCCAAATCCCACCTGCCTTTGAGGAAGACTAGGAAACTCTCAGGCCCGGAAGACCAGCCACCACTAGAGGAGTGGTTAAAAGCTCTCTCCCACCCAATATACCAAGCAAATACATGACATACCTTAACTGTCACCAGGACGGGGGGAGAAATGTGGTAAAATCCCTGCCTCTGAGGCACAGGTACACAGAGTCTGCCAGAGACTGCGGCTGGAATGATAACTAAGAACCCCCAGCCCACAGCACCAGCTCTCACTCAGTTATAAGGAGAGTGCTCTGTTGTACAGGTACATCTGTCCTTCCAAAAACTGTGGGGGGGGGGCAGGAACACTGAGAAAAGACTTCAGATTCTCTGGCCCCACTAGGAAGCAACTCATTACTGAAGAAATGTGTCAGTCACTTTAGGCATATGTATGCACTAAAGGCAACTAGTACAACAGCAAAATCTAACCCCAGCTCAACTCCTGACTTGATTGACTCACCCACACACTAACAGCCTGACAGAAGCAGCGTGAACATATTTGAGCATAAATACTATATTGTTTCATTAAGGAAATGCAAGTTAAAACCACAATTAATTATCACTAAATACGTACTGGAAAGGCCAAAAATAAAAGGCTTGACATGCCAAATGCTGCTGAAGATGTAAAGTGAACAGATCTCTCATAGATTGTGGATGGGAATACAAAAATGGTACAGCTACTTTGGAGAACAGTTAGGCATTCTTCTGATAAAATGAAATATGTTATCATCATGTGACCCAGCAATCCCACTCCCAAGTAAGGGAAGTAAAAAACATTGACATGAAAACCTCTATGTGACGGGTTATAGTAACTTTATTCATAATCACAAAAAACTAGAAGCAATCGAGATGTCCATCGACTAGGGAAAGAATTAGCAGAATATGGTATCTTCATTCAATGGAAAAATAGTCAACATTGAAATAATATACACTAATGTACTCAAGAACATGAATGAATCTCAAAAGCATTATGCTAAGTGAAAGAAGCCAAACACAAAAGACCACATAATGTATTATTTCATGTATATGAACATCTAGAAAAGTCAAAACAATACTTGACAGAATATAGATCAGTGCTTGCCAGTGTCCAGCAGGTGAAAGGATGGAAATTGACTTCAAAGGGGGGGTGGGCGCTATATGACATTTGTCAACACTCATCTAACTATATACACTAAAATGAGTTGAATTTTATTGCAGGTAAACTATACCTTAATAAACCTATGGATTCTTTAAAAAGAAATAAGGGAATCAGAATGAGAAAATCAAAGAGTTGGGAGGTAAAGGAACAAAGTTTTATGGGATTTAGAGCAGACAGAAAGGAGTCTGAAGTGCAAGGCAAATGTTTATGATCTCATTCATCTTTGAATCCCTGTAATGTATATACATTTGTATATGTCATGCATGGCATTTAGTTTACATGTATGGGCACAGAAATTTCCCAGTACTCTCTCAATGTCATACACTTTCAATTATTTTAATTAAGAGAATTCTGTAAATGCACAATAGAATCTAATTTTATGCAGTCATATGAACTTCCCTATAAATAAACTCACAAATATGAATAAAGTCTTTTCTCATATAGTATCTCCTGATTTGTGGTTTGAAAAAAGACAGTCACAAGTTCCCATGCTCTAGTAATTCCCTTATGAGATCTTTCTTAATCTCCTCAAAGAAATGGTAAGTTGCTTGACTTTTAGTACAGCTATCATTTGCTTTACTAGGAAATTGACATGAATCATCTTATAATAATGCTTTGAAGTATACCTTACCTTTAAAATGAGGAAATTGAGATTATTCATTATGAAATAACTTTTCAGTGCTCATATAAGGGAGTAAGTGCTAAAGCTACACTAGGCTTCCATTTTTACTTGTCGACTCAGCCCATGCTCTTTGTGCTTTGCCATTGAGCCCTCAAATGAGGCAAAGAGAAGGTCAGCCACTTTAATAAACTGCTGTGATTCCCTCTGTAATGCCATCATATTTCAGCAGACAAAAAGACTTTATCCTAATCAACTGACCCAACTTCTTCTTTTGACAGATGGGATACTTAAGTCAGAGGGGGTTGGCAACTGGGCCAAAGTCATGGGTCACATATTAAAACACTTCAGTTTAGAACCCAGATTTCATAACTACCAACCTAGTATCTTTTCCAATTTTTGTCATCAGAAACCAATGACAGCTCAACCAGGTGCTGATCAAACCAAGGGGAAAAGCTTGATTCCAATATAGCCATTGAGCTGCTCCCCTGGCAAAAAATACTGAAGTATTTCTGGTCACCAGGGAAGCTAGGTAAGAAACTACAACCAGACAAATACATGGTGTAAAAAGAAGCTCTATGTGGCATGTAGGTGGCTCAGTCGGTTAATTTTCTGGCTCTTGATTTCAGCTCAGGTCTTGATCTCAAGGCCATGAGTTCAGGCCCCATGTGGGACTCCATGCCCAGCATGGAGCCTACTTAATAAATAAAAATGATGAGCATAGGTCATGTGAAGCTATCTTTACCATGGAACCATCTCTACCTACCTAATTCTCTAAAAGAGATTTTTTTTTTATTGTTACTTAAGTTTTTTTCCAGTGTTCCAAGATTCATTCCCCATTCCCCACACCCAGTGCTCCATGCAATAGGTGCCCTCAGTACCCACCACCAGGCTCTCCCATCCCCCTTTCCCCCTCCCTCCAAGTCCCTCAGTTTGTTTCTGTGTCCAAAGTCTCTGTTGTTTCATTTCCCTTCCTGGATTATCCTACTTCCCATTTACTTTCCTTCTCCTACTGTCCTCTAAGTTACCCCTTATGCACCGCAAGTAAGTGATACTTGACTTAGCAGTAAGAAACCTAAAAGGCCCAAAGAAGGGATGTAACTAGTTGCTCATAATGGTTACTTTCCTTCTAACATGTTAAATAAAGAAACCATGAGAGAAGCTGCTCATTTTGTTTTTGATCTCTAGAAAGTAGAAGGATTCTCTTTGTGAAAATCAGCTCCATAGGTTTTGAAGCAATAGAAGTGGCTACATTGAATTCAATAATAATAACTACATTTAGTGACCTCTTAGAGTCTTATACTGTTCTAAGGACTTTACGTATATTAGCTCATTTTATCCTTTCCATGATTCTATGAAGCTGGCACCGTTACTAATCTAATTTTACTATTGAGGAAATTGAAGCAAAAGAATCCAAGTAACTTACCCAAAGTCACACAGTGGTAACAGATGGAGTGACTTCAAATTTCACATTCTTAGGCATCATACCCCACCTGAAACCCTTTGCTATAACTACAGTACATTTGAAGGGAGACTTGATTGAATTTCAAAATGAGTCATGCTCGTTTAAATCCATTTCAACATGCATCCCCTCTTCAGTAAGATTTCTAGTTTTCCTGTGGATATAACTAACAGGTTGTAGCTTATGCAACCAGCTCTGACTAAAAGAAAGAGCCAATGCTTGAAAGTTTTAAAAACATACTTTGGTTCAATTTCTGGCTCTGGCTCTTGCTGATTGGAATCTTAGTCAAGATTCAATTCTTCAACAACAAAACCAATATAATTTATTGACCTTACAGAATTCCTGTGTATCATTCAGAGTCGTGCTATGATTCACCCTCGAAAGGAGTGATTGGAGAGGCTTAATAAACTGACAATTTACAAGGTGTGGGCAGAGTTAAGGGGAATCAGCAGGGGTTTCTGGCAATGGTGGGTAGCCATTATCACTCTTAGGCCTGAAGGATCAAAGAGAAGGATGAGTTATAGGAAACAAAAAAAATATCTGTCATTGTGGGTAGGATAAGCCTACCTGAGAAGAGCTGGACGCTTTAGTTGGTGCATACCACCAGTTCTTGGTGACCATATGGGAAGAAGCCAGGGGAGTAAATCACTTGCCCTTTCACTCCTCCCTTGTTCCAATCTGTTATTCACTGAACCCAACAGAAGCCAGAGGGAAAGGGACTCAAGGGCAGATTCCTGGGAGCACCAGGTAGAGAAGAGTGAAGAATGGATTTGTAGGGCATAGTGATAACGTAAGAGGATGGATGATGTATGTGAAAATACCTAGCATACAACATGGGCTTAATAGGGACGCCTGGGTGGCTCAGTTGGTTAAGCAACTGCCTTCGGCTCAGGGCATGATCCCGGAGATCCGGGATCGAGTCCCACATCGGGCTCCCTGCTCTGCGGGAAGCCTGCTTCTCCCTCTCTCACTCCCCCTGCTTGTGTTCCCTCTCTGGCTGTGTTTCTCTCTGTCAAATAAATAAAATCTTAAAAAAAAAAATGGGCTTAATAATTACTAATGTATTTTTTTTCCTGTGGTGGGCTTGTGTTGTTTTTGCCAACTCAGAGTTGCTTCTCTCTCCTGATAACATTTTTCCTTTGGTAAACACACTAACCCCAGAATAATAAGAGAGAGAGTGCAAAAAATTATGAGTATTTGAAAACCTATTTTTATTTTTTTTAAGATTTCATTTATTTATTTGACAGAGAGAAACACAGCTAGAGAGGGAATATACACGGGGAGTGAGAGAGAGAGAAGCAGGCCTCCCACCGAGCAGGGAGCCTGATACGGGGCTCCATCCCAGGAATCCAGGATCATGACCTGAGCCAAAGGCAGACGCTTAACGACTGAGCCACCCAGGCACCTCTGAAAAGTCCATTTTTAAAGAGAGATTCTGTAGCATAGTGATTAAAAGCATGGACTTTAGAACAAGACTGCCAGGGCCTGAGTCACAGTTCTTTCATTTACTAGCTGTAACCTTGCGCCATTTTCTTAACCTTGATGATCCTCTGTTCTCATTCTAATATAATGGGTGTATAATACTAATAGTCACCTAATAGGGTGATTTTAAAGATTACATAAGTAAATCACTTAGCATAGTGACTGGTACAGACTAAATGAGCCTGTATGCTAGGCTTCACTATTATTAATTATTATTATTACATGTAGTCTGTTTAGTACTAACAACCAGGGCACCCACTCACTGCCTCTGCTCTCACTGGGTAGGCATGCAGCTCATGCTAGAGCAATCTGACTTTTTCTCCTGAAAAGTTGAATTCTGTACTGAATGATGCAAGATTTTTTTTAAAAAATCATTTATGCTAAAAACTGTTGACTCTGAAAACAAGATCCTTGAGAAATTGCCCATTATTTCTTGCTAGCTCCTCCTTGGAACTGCCTTGGTTCTATACTTCCAGACTGATCAAGTCTCCCTCTGGTTTTTTTCTTTTTTATTTAAATTCAACTTAGCATATAGTGTAGTACTGGTTTCAAGAATAGAATTTAGTGATTCATCACTTACATATAACACCCAGTGCTCATCACAAGTGCCCTTCTTAATGTCCAACACCCAATTAGCCCAAATCCCCACTCACCTCCTCTCCTTCAACTTTTTTAACAGATTATTATTTTGTAAATTTTTTAACAATTATTGAGATACTTGTCATACTGTACAATTCACCCATTAAAGGCATACAATTCAATGGTTTGTAGTATATCCACAGAATTGTGCAACCATCACCATTGTCTAATTTTAGAACACTTTTGCTGCCCCCCTCAAAGAAGCATCCTACCCTTTCACAGTCACTCCCCATTCCTCCAAACTCCTTCTCCCCAGCATCTGACAACCACTAATCTACCTTCTGTCTCTAAAGATTTTTGACAAGGGTGCCAAGATAATTCACTGGTGAAAGAGTAATCTTTTCAACATATGCTGTTGAAACTACTGTATATCCATACACAAAAGAAAGAAGTTGGACCCCTACCTCATACACTATACAAAAATTTATTCAAAATGGATCAAAGACCTAAGTAAAGAAAGTAAAACTATAAAACTCTTAGAAGAAAGCATAGGTATTAATTGTCTTCCTTTGATATTTGGAATCATCCACTATCAATAATTTCCTTATGGAACTTAGATTTGTCTGAAGTTTTGTTTTGTTGTTGGTTTGCTTGCTTGCAAGCACAGAACTCTACCTAATAGCCCTTCTTCCTTGAACTTCTTGCAGTTAGAATATAATATTCCTATGAACATTAGGGTACATATGGCCCTTCTTTTCAGTATCTCTGTGTAGTTGGGGCAAATACCCAGTAGTGCAATTGCAGGGTCATAGAGCAATAGGGTAGCTCTATTTTTAATTTTTTAAGGAATCTCCACACTGTTTTCCAAAGTGGCTGCACAACTTACATTCCCACCAATAGTGGAAGAGGGCATAAACAATGAATCTTGGAACACTGAAAAAATAAAATAAAGTATTAAATAAATAAATAAATCTTTAAAAAAGGGTATAATATTCCTGATAAACGTAATAGATTATTTTCTTCCTTAATGTCCTCCTCCATGCTCCCACACTCCCACTCAGGCCACATAAACACAAATTTATGGCATGAGTTAATTAAAATATGTTCCCCTAGAATGCACTTGATTAGGTCTGAGAAGACCATTATTGGTATCTTCACCTACTAAGTGGTAACTGACTAGGTTCTTCTATAAAAGACTATATTGCCAATTTTCATCAGTTTTTATTTTACAATTTGACTGTCATGCCCTTGCCTAATACTCTGAACAGGAACATTTTTTGTTCTCTGGGGGAGCAGACCAATCTTTCAGAGTTGTTGGCTTTAGGTTATCACCCTTATTGACACGCTAAAGTTAGGCTTAAACTGGAGGACAATTTTGCTCTGGGTTTGACAGCTTCTACAATGCTAACCTCCATGGTATTTAGCTAGCCAATCTCTGGCAGTGTTTCAGCATGTGTTTTTGCAGGGCTAAATTAAGTTGCAATGAACTTAAAATAAAAAAGAAATAAAAGTTAACAAGTTGTTCAGTTGGCTCTATGGCCATTAAACTCCATGTATGGAACCAGACAAGACTGCTATGAATTATAGAATATTACTAAGGAATAGAATTAAGAGAATTCATCACAAACAATACTAGTTTCTTGCCATTTAGTGATAGTCTATTTATTAGGTATTCTAGCTTTACCTTTGTGTAATTTTTTTAAAGATTTTATTTATTTATTTAACAGAGAGATCACAAATAGGCAGAGAGGCAGGCAGAGAAAGAGGGGAAAGCAGCTCCCTGCTGAGCAGAGAGCCCAATGTGGGACTCAAGGACCTCGAGACCATGACCTGAGCCGAAGGCAGAGGCTTAACCCTCTGAGCCACCCAGGCGCCCCTACCTTTGTGTAAATTTTAATTTCCCAAACAAACAAAGTAAGTCGATGAAAACCCTTTTTTTCAAAAAGTAAAGCCGTGTGTTGTGCATGTGTGCACATGCATGTGGGGGGATGTATCTGTGTGATAGGGGGAGGAGGAAGGCTTGGAGGAAAAAAACCAATCTGCTACTCCGAGCAATGGTATGACATTCTTAATTCAAGAGGGTCAAGGAGAATACACAAACACACACACACACATACACACACACACACACACACACACACACACATCTACAACAAACCAGACAAATGATGGTGCTTGTGACTTTCCTCCTTTAATCATAAATGCTAACATTCTTTAACTTTACACACTGCCACAGTTCATTAAATTAAATAAAAGAAAATGCAAATTGCCATCTCCTAAAGTGAATGCAAGAGTGTGCTCAAGGTTAGACCATCTTTCTGAGAAAGTGTACAACTGCAGAATTTAAGCAATAAGAAAATAACAGTAACAATGCCTTCTGTTGAATAAGGTAGAAGATGCAGTTTCAACCATTTGCAGGGATCCTTTTTTCTCTCTGCAAGCCAATTGTACCAAATGCTTCAGAAAATGTCTTTTAGACATTCCAGAGGAGCGAATACAGAGTTTTCAAGTAAGAAAAATGCAGATGAAAAGGACAGCAGTGAGTGCACGAATATCCATCTGAAATACAGGACAAGCTTGCTGGTTGGCATTAGGTCTAGGCAATAAAATAGATAAAGATGTCAGGTAATGCATCAACACATATGGTATAAGGAAAGTATGTAAAAATAAGAAGCAAGCTAACCTTCCTCATTTCCTGGAGCTTCCTCATATCCCTTGCTTCTCCTGCACTGATTGATTTTCTTCTACCTAAACACTAAATGTTGCAATTCCTCATTCCCAGTCCTAGACCCTCCCATCTTTGACTCTACATTCCTCTTAGATCATTTATTCCACTCCTATGACTTCAATTAGGATCCCTTCACAGCTAATATCCACAGGTATAACTCCAGCTCAGATATTTCTTCTGAACTCTGGGAGGTCTCTCTTTGTTTCCTGAATATCTTTACTTGGGACCCTCAAAGTTATTTCAAGTTCAGCATGCCCCAAACCAAACTCATGATCTTCTTCCTCTAACCTGCCCCTCTAGCAGCCCCATCTCAGTAAATGACACCATAACCCATACAAAAACCTAAGGATCATCCTTCATACTTGCATCTCCTTTAGGCCATTAGTGGCAGAAGCACAGCTTGAACCAAGATATTGACTCCAAGTCTGGTATCACTTCACTATTCCACAGACTAACAAAGACCCGAGTCTAATAAGCAAACATTTTATGAATTTGAACTTATTAGACCTATTTTCTCTATATTTAGTCACCAGTATTTGTTCATAATGCATTCCCAGGGGGAAGGGAAGGAATGGGAATATGTACCAAAGTAGAATTGTGAAAACTGGGCACTATTCCCAGAGAACTAATTAAAGAATGTTAAAAGTTCCTAATTACCTCTCACATTGAAACTAGATTTTTTATTATGATGTTATAGGATGTTGAGTGAGACTTTTCTTATTATCCCAAAAAGACAACCTGGAGCTTAGAGCTGAAGACAAAGAGGCACAAAGTACCCTGTCTTCTTACGATATCTGCCAACAGTCATGGCCAGACACCTCTGCAAGGGCTCACTAAACTCATTGAGAGGTAGCATGTCTTGTCCGAGTACCTCCAACCATCATTTCAAAATGTTTCCTCTCCTGTAGCTTCCCAGAATGTTTAAGAGGATTGGAAAAGGGAGAGCAAAGGAATCAAAGTCAAGATCACTTGTTGTTAGGATGATTGGGCTCATGTGCAGGCATCATAGAACCACCCAACGAACCATCCATCCATCCATCCACCATCCATCATCTAGAATGGACTCAGGCCTTGGTGGAGAATCAGGGTCCCAGAGGGACTCTGCTGTGCCAGACATTGTCCCTATAGTCACTAGATCATGGAGGATATGGGACTGGGGCTGAGCTGGCCACTGCAGAGGGCCACTGTTGGGGCAGAGGGTGATTTGGGGGAGACGTCAGGTTAGTGGTTATTTGCTAGTGAATAAAACAAGCATTTTAGTATTTCAGCAGTTTCTTCTTTTAATTGTTATTAATTTTTATTTTTTCCATAACCTAACCACCCTATCCCTCCCCTGCCCCCAGCAACCCTCAGTTTGTGTCCTGAGATTAAGAGTCTCTTATGGTTTGTCTCCCTCCCCATTCCCATCTTGTTTAATTTTTTCCTTCCCCCCATGAACCCCACCCTGCCTCTCAAATTCCTCCTATCAGATAAGTCATATGATAATTGTTCAACAGTGTTTCTTAAAAGGGGAGGATATTGTCGTTGAGGTATCACTATTCTCCAGGGACTTTTCATGCATTGCACTCATCATTCTTGACTCCTATCTCCTTGTGCATTACATTTCATATCCCTGGTCCCTGGACAGTAAATGTTGTCTCAGTTACCCTGACACCAATAATGCCTTCACATATTTTTAAAGACTTCTTGGGTGGTAGGAAAGTACAGTACCACACAGGTTGAGAACCACTTCCTCATCCTCCACACTAGGGAACTATGTAAATAAACAAATCCAGGGGTACCTGGCTGGCTCAGTTGGAAGAACGTGTGATTTTTGATCTTGGGATGGTGAGTTCAAGCCCCACGTTGGGTGTAGAGATTACTTAAAAATCAATCAATCAATCAATCACAAATCTACGGAACTCTTGAAAAACTAAAACATAGGCCCACAAGGGGAGCCAGCAAGTCAATGCCTTTCTTGCAGAGAACCTTGATGGCCAGGAGGAGATAACATAGAAGCAACAATAATAAACAAACAAACATAAAGGAAGACAATCACAGTCAGGAAGTATTTGTCCATGTGTTCATTTTCTCCTACTTCCTGTTCACTTCAACATGCTGGTGGAGTTAGACCTTGAAGAAGGAGGAGAGAAGTATCTCCTTCAGACCCTGTCTTGCCACCCCCAAATTATCAGGGTCCCAATTTAAGCCTATGCCAAAGGGGAAGGGAAAAAAATACAAGTTAAATGGAGGTTGATATTGAAACTGTAAACTGTGCTGAGTTTTAATAACCAAAAGTGACCAGACACTTATGGAATCTGTCCAAGACTTTGTTAAGGGACAGGAAAGAGAGATTCAATAGATTGTGGTTGAAGACAATGACAGGAGAAAAAAATAAATCCATTTCATGTTTATATCCCACTGAGTCCAGACTTCTCAAAAACACGATTGCAATGCATCTGTATTATTTCATGTATTTTAATTTGGTTCTTTTTCCTTCATATTTGAATATACATTTATAGGGTTGAAGTTTGATTGAAGTTAAAGATGTACAGCTTTGAGAGGTTACCATGTTTTCTTTTCTCTCACTTACATTGGGTTTATGAGAGCTACACATCAGTATATTTGGTTTTCTATTTTCCTCTCTTTTTATTAGCTAATGAGGACAAAATAAAATAAATGTAAAACATTCAAATAATGATGCAAAAAACCCTGATGTTCACTGGGACCTGCAACACTGCTCAAATTGAACTGATGTCTGGCTGGAAGCCCCGCTACACAATAGCTCAAAATATATAGTTCAGGACTCATTTCTTGGCTGTTTTATAACAACTCAGAGTTTGATATATGATAGACAGTTAAGGGACTTAAGAGAAGAATGTGTTAGAGTGTGAATTAGGCAAAAGTTGAGCCATGAAATCTGAATGTCATATACTATTATTAATGCACCTATTTGGTGTTGTGAGGGGAGAGAACAAGGACCCCACCTGCTCTGTTTTATCAGCTATCTTCACACAATTAGTTGAGTCCTAAAAATCCACTCGAAGGCTTTTATTCTTATAAATTAATATTTGAATTCCCTTATTACAGACCCCCTACCTTTCCAAGAGATGACATAGAATTATCAGTCACTTCAATTTTAAAGCTCTTAAATTTTACATTTTTTTACTTTTCAGCAAATGGATACCGTTTTGGATCTGATTAAACTATAGACCGTCTCCTCAAAAGAATGAACATATGTTCAGTTTTGATTACAGTTGCAATTCATGAATAAGCTCCCAGATTATTCAGTGACCCCAATTAAGACAGATTGTATTTCACAAAGATGGCAACATTGAAGATTTATTACATTCTGCATGCCCTTCTTCCAATGTGAAGTTGACACTCTGCCACTGAGAGACTGGGGCTGTGTTCCCTCCCCTTAAATCTATGCAGACCTTTGTAATGGCTTTAATGGAACAAAGATGAATTTGGAACCCTACCTCTCTCCATATACAAAGTTAACATAAAATGAACCAAAGATCCAAAGGTAATAGCCAAAATTATAAAACTTTTAGAAGAAAACATAGTTGTAAATATATGTGACCTTGGGTTAGGCAAGAGTTCCTTGACAACTAAAACACAAGTAACCAAAGAAAAAATAGTTAAATGGGACTTCACCAAAATTAAAAGATTTTGTGCTGTAAAGGCCAAATCAAGAAAGTGAAAAAACAACCCAAAGAATGGGAGAAAAAATTGGTGAATCATGTGTCTTCTAAGGGACTAGTTTCTAGAATAATTAGAAAATTCTTACAACTCAATAATAAAAAGAAAAATTGCCCATTTTTTTAAGCTTGGCAAAGAATTTAAATAAATATTTCTCCAAAGATGACATATAAACGACCAATAAGAACATGAACAATGTTCAAATAAAATGTTCGGGGCGCCTGGGTAACTCAGTTGTTAAGCGGCTGCCTTCAGCTCAGGTCATGATCCTAGAGTCCCTGGATCGAGCCCCACATCAGGTTCCTGGCTCAGTGGGAAGCCTGCTTCTCCTTCTCTCACTCCCCTTCCTTGTGTTCCCTCTCTAGCTGTGTTTTTCTCTGTCCAATAAATAAAATCTTTAAAAAAAATGTTCAACATAAATTGTCATCAGGAAAATGCAAATCAAAGCCAGAATATCACACCACTTCATTCCCACTGGCATAGCTGCAATAAAAAATAGAGGGGCACCTGGGTGGCTCCATGGGTTAAACATCTGACTCTTGATTTTGGCTCAGGTCCTGATCTCAGAGTCATGGGATCAAACCCCAAGTCAGGTTCCATGCTCAGCAGGGTATCTGCTTCCCTCTCCCTCTCCCTTTGCCCCCACTCAAGCAACCTCTCTCTCTAAATTAAATAAGTCTTTCTAAAAATACAGCTAAGGTAAGAATTAGTGAGGATGTGGAGAAATTGGAACCCTTGTGCATTGCTGGTGGAAAAGGAACATAGTACAGCAACTTTGGAAACCAGTTTGTAGGAAAAAGAAAAGCAAAACAACCTCAAAGTAAAAGTAAAAAAAAAAAAAGGAAGAAAATTAAGAGCCAAAATAAGTGAAATTAAAAAATGAGAGGATCAACAACCATGTTTGTTTTTAGAAAACAAACAATAAAATTGACAAATCTCTGGTGAATTTTTTTTTGCATACTTCGTTTACTTTATTTTATATATATATAATTTGTTTTATTTTTTCAGAGTTCCAAGATTCATTCTTTATTCCCCACACCCAGTGCTCCATGTAATACGTGCCTTCCTTAAAAGCCACCACCAGGCTCACCTAACCCTCCACTCCCCTCTCTTCCAAAATCCTCAGTTTGTTTCTCAGAGTCCAAAGTCTCTCATGTTTCATCTCCCTCTCTGTTTCACCCCACTTCACGTTTTCTTTCCTCCTCCCACTGCCCTCCATGTTACTCCTTATGCTCCACAAGTAAGTGAAACCATATGATAATTGACTTTCTGTGCTTGGCCTATTTCACTCAGCATAATCTCTTCTAATCTGGTCCATGTTGCTACAAAAGTTGGGTATTCATCCTTTCTGATGGAGGTGTAATATGCCATTGTATATATAGACCATATCTTCTTTATCCATTCATCTATTGAAGGGCACCTTGGCTCTTTCCACAGTGTGGCGATTGTGGCCATTGCTGCAATGAACATTGGGATACATATGGCCCTTCTTTTCACTCCATCTGTATCTTTGGAATAAATACCCGGTAGTGCAATTGCAGGGTCATAGGGTAGCTCTATTTTTAATTTTTTTAAGGAATCTCCACACTGTTTTCCAAAGTGGCTGCACCAACTTACATTCCCTCTGGTGAGATTTGTTAAAGAAGTCAATAATAATGTCAGAAATGAGAAGGGGATAGATTCTATAGATAAATATTTTTTTCAATTGCTGACGATGAATAATAAAAAGAAAATCTTTTTTTTTGTAGTGTTCCAAGATTCATTGTTTATGTGTAACACCCAGTCCTGCATGTAATACATGCCCTCCTTAATACCCACCACCAGGCTCACCCATCTCCCACTCCCTCCTAAAACCCTCAGTTTGTTTCTTGGAGTCCACAGTCTCTCATAGTTTGTCTCCCCCTCCAATTTCCCCCCTTCATTTTCCCTTCCTTCTCCTAATGTCCTCCATGCTATTCCTTATGTTCTGCAAGTAAATGAAACCATAAGATAAGGCCTTTCTCTGCCTGACTTATTTCATCAGCAAAATCTCCTCCAGTCACATCCATGTTGATGCAAAATTTGGGTATTCATCCTTTCTGATGGCTAAGTAATACTCCATTGTGTATATGGACCACATCTTTATCCATTCGTCTGTTGAAGTTTATCTCGGCTCTTTCCACACTTTAGCTATTTCTGGACATTGCTGCTATGAATGTTGGGGTGCATGTGGCCCTTCTTTTCACTACGTCTGTATCTTTGAGGTAAATACACAGTAGCACAATTGCTTCGTCATAGGGTAGCTCTATTTTTAATTTTTTGAGGAACCTCCACACTGTTTTCCAAAGTGACTACACCAAGTTGCATTCCCACCAACAGTGTAAGGGGGTTTCCCTTTCTCCAAATCCTCTCCAAAGTTTGTTGTTTCTTGCCTTGTTAATTTTTGCCATTCTAATTGGTATAAGGTGGTATCTCAATGTGGTTTGGATTTGAATTTTCCTGATGGGATAAAGCAATATTTTGATTAATTTTATGACAATATCTTTTTGACAAGTAGATAAAATGAAAATTTGTTAGAAAAACATAAAAATAATATGGGCTCAGAAAAGAATATTTCTAAAATAATCAAAAATACTGAATTCGCTATCTACCAAATAGTAAAGGAAAAAATCATTCCACAAACTCTTCTAGAAAATAGTAAGAGGAACACATCCTAACTCTTTTTTATGTGACTAGCATATAATAGATGCCAAATCCTAATAAGGAGAGAAAGATAAAAAACCTTGTAAGTTTCACTCATTAACATAATGTAAAAATCATAAGCAAAACATTAACAAAGTGAATAAAACAATATCTACAAAGGATGATACATCACATCTAAGTTGTATTTATCACAGAAATGCAAGGTTGTTCTATCATTTCAAATGCATGTAAGTAAAGGAACATACTAACACGTGAACGGATGAAAAATGAACTTATGATCTTTCACTAGATGAAAAAATAATGTTTGATAAAATTTAGCGTTCATTTGTGATTTTAAAGAGAATAATAACTTTAATAAACTTCACAGTAAATTATGAATATAAGGAAATACTCTTAGTTTGACAAAGAGCCCTCAAACAACCAAAGTGAACATATACTTGTTAGTGAAACGTTGAACCGTTTCCTCTCTGAGAACAGGATTAAGACAAGGAGGCATGCATGGTATTCAACACTATACTGGGTGATCTAGTCAATGCAAAAAGTGATCAAAGCAAAGGATTTGATGAGGAGTGTAGAAAAAGGAACAAAACTGTTACATTTTTGCCTTTAGAGACTCCTAATGAACCTACAAATAAATTGATAGAATTAATGGGAGTGTTGCAAAGCTGTGTGGAGAAAAGAAATATTCCAAAATTAATTGTATCCTTCTCTCTTCCCTTCCCGTCTCTTTCCTTCCCCCTCGTCCCCTTGTGTGCAAAAGAACACATGTATATAATATTTATGCACTTTTCTAAATGTACTATATACTACAATAAAAGAGCAAAAGGTCTCAATTTATGCCTGAGACAGGGTGGCAGGGATAAAGATGCTCTTTCACATGTGTTTCTGTTATTTAAATCTGTTACAGAAAGAATATACTTTCCATGTATCCTATATGTCATTTATTTTTATTTTCTATTTTCTTATAATGTACTTTTAAATATCAATACAGGTTTTTAAAAACGGCAAAGATGTCAAAAATTATTTGTGTCGAAGAGTTGAAACATTTGAGGGCCTTCAGGTAGTTCGATGTAGCTGCAGCAACAGGTACATGTGTGGAAATAAATCCGAGCCCTCTAGAATCTGATCTTTGAAGAGCCAGGGCTGTAACCATTTACATGTGGTTTGAGGTCGCACATGGAGTCACATTGGCAGTATTCTTTTTACTTTGACCCTGGTGCACAGACTATGACCCAAACCCCATCAGAGCTGGTAATAAATTCCACAATTATTAGCAATTCTCACTACTGAGAGCCAAAGAATTGATGAGGCCAGGAGGAAAGGTCTGCCCTTTAACCAGAAGCTATACATTCAAGTCACCTTCAAGGCAATTTTCTGGGACAAACCAGTGCACATGCATTTATATGTGGTTAATGAGTAGTGAAAAGCCCTTCTGAATGTTCAGAGACCCTTTTCATTTGCACACAATTAGGATAAAGATGAAATGTGCAGATTAACATTGAATGACATTCTTCTGTTATCTTTTTTCTATCACATCATGCATGAAAACCAAAGGTCTCTTTGTCATAATAGGGTCTAATTTGCTTAATACCCAAATTTATAAACTTGAATGTTTTTCCCCTCCGAGAATTTGCCATGGTTTCTGATCTCTTGACTATCTCAGAAATTGTTAATGCAATGAATCGCACATATAAAGTCAGAATTCAGAGCAGAGGATAGGGAAATCTCTGTTCAGAGGAGTAAGTAGGAAAGGTAAATGGTAAATGTTTAATGTGGCAATTGAACTTTAAAAGATATTTGTTTCCTGAGGGTAAAGGCAGTGGACAAACTTTCTAAGCACATTTTAGCTTTAAGTCGGCTCGCAAATTACCGTGGATATGAAAACGGTGTCTCAAGACATCTTGCCAAGGAAAGATTTGGAAGCACACACATCGTGAGCTTGTTCATAGCAGGTGAATTCAAGTCAGTGTGATGTCAGCGCTCGGTATCAGCAGTCTGTGCCTCTTGGCTTCAGTGTCTTCATCCGTAAAATGGGGATGAAGAGATGAGTGCCTGCTTCATAAGGCTGGAAGGAGGTTTCGAGAAAGCAGGGAGTCCGGCACATTGCGAACATTCACTCGACCTCAGTTACTGAATTAGTGTTGGAATACCTCTTGTGACAGCAAGAATGAAATCGGTTTTAAGTCATAAGATGATAGATTCTTTAAAAAAAAAAAAGTGTTTCTTAAGCATGGTTTCATATGTGAGTCTAGTGAATGCGGTATTAAACGATTAAACGATTCGCTTTGGTGAGTGTCTGCTCTGCATCTGCCCTTTGAACTGCTTCCAGGTCCCCCACACTGAGGCCATGGGTTTCAGATAAAAAGCTTCAAGAATCCCTCATGGAATTCCTTCACTCTTTGAACCAGTCTAGGCGGTCTCAGCCTGTCTCTGCCTCCTTGAGTGTGGAGTGGGCCTGCGGACCTCTCAGCAGCACGTGCCAAAAAGAAGTCTCCAGTGCCCTAACCCACAGCCCTGCCCGGGCTTCTGAGGGAAAAACACTGTCAGTCAGCCCTTGGTCTGTTTTTATATGGTTCTTGAGGTAAGAATGGTTTTTACCTCTTTAAAAGGGTTATAAAGGAAGGAAGGAAGGAGGGGCGGTACCCTAAAACGCAAAATGTTTACCACCTGGCCCTTTACAGAAAAAGTTTTTTGACCATTGGTCTAAACCCAGATGTCTTCTTTTCAAGCCTTTGCTTAAAGTCCTTCTGTGGTTCCCCATCACTCTCAAGATCAAGTTTTCACATGAACAGACATTTCTGCAGAGAAGACATCGAAATGGCCAACAGGCACATGAAAAAGTGTTCAAAGTCACTTGACATCAAGAAAATACAAATTAAAACTACAGTGACATACCACCTCACACCAGTCAGAAGGACTAAAATTAACAAGTCAGGAAACAACAGATGTTAGTAAGGATGTGGGGAAAGGGAAACCCTCCTACAGTGTTGGTGGGAATGCAAGTTGGTGCAGTCACACTGGCAAACGGTAATGGAGATTCCTCAAGAAGTTGAAAATAGAGCTACCCTACAACCTAACAATTGCACTAGTGGGTATTCACCCTAAAGATACAAATGCAGTGATCTGAAGGGGCACCTGCACCCCAATGTTTACAGCAGCAATGTCCACAATAGCCAAACTATTGGAAAGAGCCCAGATGTCCATCAACAGATGGATGGATAAAGATGTGGTATATACATACAATGGAATACGATGCAGCCATCAAAAAACCAAAATCTTGCCATTTGCAATGACGTGGATGGAACTAGACGGTATTATACTGAGCAAAGTAAGTCAATCAGAGAAAGACAATTATCATATGATCTCTCTGATATGAGGAATTTGAGAGGCAGAGTGGGGGGGAGGGTTCATGGGGGTTGGGGAGAGGAAAAAAATGAAACAAGACAGGACCTGGGAGGCAGACAAACCCTAAGAGACTCTTAATCTCAGGAAACAAACTGAGGGTTGCTGGGGGGTGTGTGGGAGGCATAGGGTGGCTGGGTTATGGACATTGGGGAGGGTATGTACTATGATGAGTGCTGTGAATTGTGTAAGACTGATGATTCACAGACCTGCACCCCTGAAGCAAATAATACATTGTATGTTAATTTAAAAAATCAAGTCTTCACTCCATCATCTGACCCTACCTGTCATTCAGCCCTTACCAACTTGGCCTCGTAGCCCTGAACTCCTTGAACATGCCGGAACACACCATACATTGTCATTCTTCCGTGCCTTTATACTCTCTCCCCTCCCTCAAATACCTCCTTCCTCTTGCCCACATGGAAAACTCTTCTTGAAGGTTCAGCTAAGTTAGAACCTCCTCCCTGAAGCCTTCCCTGACTCCCCAGAGCAGAATTTAAGGCGTCCTCCCCCGCACATGCACGGCACTCCATTATGCCCTCCTCCACTGCACTCCATATACTGTTCGAGCTGCACTCTCAGCAGGGCACTCACATGTTTTGCATTTCCTTCTGACTGTTTCTATCATGTGGACAGCCTAAAAACAGTGTCTGAATTTCTTGTGCTCCTATTCACTGTTTACTTAATTCAGGAAAACAGAAAGGGTGGACCAACAGTCCCCCATTAGAAATATTGTCAAGTGGGGCGCCTGGGTGGCTCAGTTGGTTGAGTGACTGCCTTCGGCTCAGGTCATGATCCTGGAGACCGGGGATCGAGTCCCACATTGGGCTCCCTGCTCGGCGGGTAGCCTGCTTCTTCCTCTCACTCCCGCTGCTTGTGTTCCCTCTCTGGCTGTGTTTCTCGCCGTCAAATAAATAAAATCTTTAAAAAAAAAAGAAAGAAAGAAAGAAAGAAAGAAATATTGTCAAGAATATAGTCCAGGTCCCGAAAAGGATTTGAGAATTCATTGAAACATTATATGCAGTTCTCAGACATCTTAAAGATATTCTTGAGAGAAAATGAGCCTTCATTTTATAGATATATGAGGCACTCCATTCTAAGAAAATTGATGCTATTTTAGGAAGTCTTCTACCTGGAGTTCCTATATGATTTAAGGGATAAAAAGGGAAAGGGACAAAGATAAAATAAGTGGTCAATGAATGGAGGGGAAATGAAAAAACCCACATGAATGACTACAGTGCTCTAAATGACATGATTATTCATTCTTAAAGATCAATTAACTAAATAAGTTATAGTGCATGCATACTATTAAATTCTGGGGATAATTAAATAGGATGAGATATTAGTATGGAGAAAAGTTCATGGGGCAAAATATGCTGAAAATCTATATACACTCTGACTTTTTATGTCATTTACTTACAATAAAAGACAACACACACTTCGTGTGTGTATTTGTGTGTGTAAATGTATTAAAAATGTGCAGGGTATGCTTGGTTAGTAAAAAAAAATTCTCTGTGAGGAAGGGAGGGGAAGAAGGAGGATTTTGGGGTGCTGGGAATCCAGGACAACCAAAGGACACTTTAACTGCTAGCTCTAGTTGTGAATTGCTTGAATTTTTTAATTTAATGAGCACATTTTCCTTTTGTCAATGTAAATTAAAACTAATAAAATATCCATTCAAATCACATCCAGGTCCTGAAATATATAACATCTCAATAGGGCCTAGAAATACAGGTGATAAATTCTAAGTCAATTAACTTAAAAATATCTTTTTTAGAAAAAAAAATATATATATAATGAACGATAATCATAAGTGCTGAAATGGGAAGTCTGGGTCTCAAAGGCAAGTTGAGAAAATCAGAATTAAAGTGGACAGACTAAAGCAGTTTCTATGAAAGTTGCATGAGAAAGGCAGGAGATAAAAGTCAGGTGTCCATGGGAGCCATAGAGATGAACACGTGGCCAAAAAAGGGAGTTGAGGGAGGGGGGTTGTTAAGCAAACTATTTCTGTAAAGGGCCAGACAGGAGATATGTTAGGTTTTCCGAGCTAAGAGATAAAAATGTGGGCGTTATCTAACCATTTACAATGCAAAACCATTCTCAGCTTGTAAGCCATACAAAAGCATGGGATGACTTGGTCCCTATCTTTTCAACCCCTGTTCCAGCAGAAACAGCAGGGTGGGGGAGGGGAACAACAAGGTCGCTATTGCTCTCACTTAAGGCCAGGTAGTTGGCTAAAGTTCTGGTTATACAATGGAGAGCAAAATAGTCATGGTCATTGGCTTTACAAAGTTTACAGATTAGGCACATGCCTGGCACATAAAGGAGGTCCTTGTACCTAGTAGCGACTCCAGGGCCTGGAGGGTGTATGTTTATCCCATCTTCCCTCCATGGCACAAATACAGTACCACTTGCAAAGCATCTCTTATACTACCCTGTTGTACTAAAACGAACTGCTTTCATGCCTGCGTACCTGATAGGTGAAAACCTGTGATGAGCCAAAAAGCATGTTTTACTTACCCTTTTTTTAAAGACTGTATTGAGAGAGAGAGAGAGAGAGAGAGAGAGAGAGAGAGAGAGAGAGCAGGAAGAGGGGCAGAGGGAGAGGGAGAGAAAGAATCACAAGCAGACTCTGTGCTGAGCACAGAGCCCGATGCAGAGCTTGATCCCCTGACCCTGAGATCATGACCTGAGCTGAAACCAAGAGTCAGATGCTTAAGCAACTGAGCCACCCAGGGACCCCTATTTATTTCTATATTCTTAGTGCCTAGTCCTACCTGCCCCTAGTATATGTTATGCACTCAAAAAATGCTTATCAAGATGAATGGAATTTAACTGCTTTTTATCATGTTATTTCAGAGTCTTTTTAAGTGAGCATTTTTCCCTTTGCTGCATTTAACTGTGTTGTAAGAAAGGCTTTGAATTCAAAGCCTTCATGTTTGAGAATGCAAGGGGGCGTATTTTTACTGCAGTTGACATCATCATAAGGTCTAAAAAAATCCTTGTGGCATCCTATATTTTCAGCTGGAGTTTGCAGCAAACTATTGTTTTCTTCTTCTCCAAGGAAAACTCTACCTAACCACAATATTCTTGTTGGTTTCACCAGGATGCTGTTTGTTTGCACACCCCTCCTGTGAGATCAATCATGTCTTACATTGTTTTTATTCTTTATTATTTCACAAAGAAAGAGGGCAGCTTTTTCTGACGTTGGCTCTTCTGTCTTTGTGTGCTGTGGGTAAAACTGAATACACAGATAGTGACTACTCAAATGCCCATCTGGCTGGCTAAAGCTGACACTTGTCTTCTATATGAGCAGACTCTATTTTTACCAGTATAAAAGGAATGCATATTTATAATAGAAAATTTGAAAATATAGAAAAGTGGAAAATAAGACTGTCCCTACCATCTAAATACATCTCTTATAACCTTCTATGCCTCTGTTTCTTCACCTAAAATGGAGTTCAAACAGTACCTACTGAAGGGTAGAAGAATATGCCACTTTGACACACTGATTATTTTGGGCTACAGGCTCTTGAGAACAGTAAATTCCAGGAGAAGCTTTCTCTGACCTTGCCTTACCTGCCTAAGGACAAGATCCTTCAAAAGAAACTCAGTTGCCATAGACCCTCTCCCTGGGATTTTCATCAACCAGGGAGGATCGGTTCTTATCATGGAAAAGAGACCAGAAGTCAACAGTATACCCAGATAAACTTTGTCACCAACCATCATACTTTCCATCTGTTCTTCTAAGGGCCTAGTCAACTTGCTTAAAAATTATTTACCCTCCCATGAAAGGCCTATGCTCACTCCTCTCCTTTCCCTATTAAGATGGTATTGATCCCAGGGCTCCTGGGTGGCCCAGTGGGTTAAAGCCTCTGCCTTCAGCTCAGGTCATGATCTCAGGGTCCTGGGATCGAGGCCCATCCCTCTGCTCAGCAGGGAGCCTGTTTCCTCCGCTCTCTCTGCCTACTTGTGATATCTCTCTCTGTCAAATAAATAAGTAAAATCTTTAAAAAAAAAAAAAAAAGATGGTATTGATCCTGAATTCTAAGCCATCCCTCTGAGCTACTCATTTTTCCTGGGTGTCTGCCCTATATACCTGAGGTGTACATGTTAATAAATTTCTGCTTGTTTTTCTCTGTTAGAAGGAAAATTATTTGCCCTCCATTACACTACTTTGTAGTGTCGTAATAAGCACTAAAAGAATTAATACATGCACAGTGCTCAGAAGAGCACAAAGAATGTTCATCCCACTGAACATTATCTTTAAGCATCTTAACTTGTTTACTTATCATTAGAGCACACATTTTGTATGGCATTCTGGTTTTTTAACTAACATAATCATGACCCAATGCCTCCAACATATTATTCCTATTAGTAATAGTATAGGATATTCCATATAAAAGAATCCCCAATTCTATCGCATTTTATAAAATAACCTGAAGTCATCTACAAAACCCATGAATATTAACATTATTTGAAATCTTAAGTGATCCCATCCAACCCAATTGCCAAAATAGCCTAGAAAAGTCTGTTGGTGACATATTTACAGTCAGCATCCATGCTTTCACTTATACCCACATGATTCTAAACCCACTTACAGAGAGCATGCTTTGAAATTGTCCAAAGAAATTTTCATTTGAGCTAAACTTCAAATAGGTAATTGACTATTTGAACATTTATGGAAACTGAATCTGAATATGCAACTCTACAGTAGTCCATAAGAGTTGCATAATAATATCATAATTATTTATACTGTTGTCATAATATTCCTTTGTTTTCCTGAATCATAAAAGGGCGATTATTGTTTGTCACTTATTAACTTTCTTAATGTGGCATTTTTTAAGTCTACATGCTGCTTGTCCCCACCCTTCTACATACTTTTCAATTTCAGAAATGACTTGCCTAATGGGTAAAATAGCCAGTGGAGAATAGATAAACGTTAAAACTGCATCTGTGAATGCCAAGTATAACAGATAATTGTGGTAGCTCCCTAGATGAGAGCCATATGAATGAAGAAAGCTAGGTAAATGACACCAAAATCCAAGGCAATATATTAGCAACTGACCTGAAGTGTCAGTTCTCACAAGAATACAAAGAGTAAGTACACAGGAAATATAAGTCCAACTGGGTTGAGTTAAAGCAATGCAAAATTTAACGAAATGAGACTCCATTTTTATATAATAAAGAAGTAAAAATATAATAATAAATCCCAGTGCTGGAGAGGATGGGATAGGTCTGTTCCTTTATGACTTTCATGGTATGAATGCAGCCCTCTCAGTGGAGAATGTGTGACGCCTATCAAGAGACATAAAGTACTTATACCCTTTTGCCCAACAATTCCACAAGTGGAAATTTATTCTAAGTGACTAATCAAAAAAAAACAGGTTTTATAAGTATGTTGCAAGAATTATATGGATATAACATAATATTAAGCAGTTATCATAAAGGATACATCTGAGGATGATATAAAAGCTGGGAAAATAACTTGAAGTTAATATTCTGTGAGACACAGTGGGACAGAAAACTGGATTATACTAGACCCTTTACATTTTTGAGAAATCAGGTCTAAGACTTACAGTATTCCAAATTCTCAGGCCGTTATTGTAAATAATTTCCCTTTTAACGTGCAGTAAAGAATAAGTAAAACATCTAACCGTAAGTTAAATATAATTTCTTCAAATTTCACTGAATTGTTACTGGAGTGCATGATGAGTAGTTCTTTGAATTACTTTTTCTTGTTCCCATATTGAAGATTTAGTGGACCTATTTATGCCATGAATTCAAATTGCTGCTAAATTCCACATACCATTAATTATTTTGCTCACAATTTCTATTTTTGGACTAAGGAAAATGACTTTACTGGAGTCTACATTTCCATCACCAGCTATAGCATTGGCTTTCTTTTATAGCCTTTTCTTTCACAGAGAAACTTTATTTTTACCCCTTTTTGAGAGCCACTATATAAGTAATGATGACTATATTGCTCCCTCCGGTTGGCTTTTCTCACCCCCACCCCTCACATCAAAGTGCTAAGTCACCTTTTAAGCCAAAGTTCAAGCACGACTTTATTTATGAAACCTTCTCTGACACCGCTAGGAATGCCTAATCCTGGTATCATGCCTATGACCTTGAGCATGAAGTGAGCAAACAGTCAAGTCCTAAACTAATGCTTGCTCAGGGGAGATTTTACTGGTGTTGACTATGAAATGTCATGACAGCAAAATCAGAGATCTATTTTCAGTTTCAGTTGAAATTCAAGGAGACTCTTCGTTTAAGAAAACCACACATAGTATGTGACGAATATTAAAATAATTTGTACGTGTATAATGCCTAGAAGACATACTCAACAAATGTTAGGCAACTCTTCCTACTATTGCAACTTTCAGAGAAAAGAGCCACTGATCCTGAGGAATTCAGGTTAGAGACATGAAGAGCCATTGCATTATGTTACCATCCCTGGTGTTGGTGAGCACTGATTAAGAATTCTCCAAGATTAAGAATTAAGATGGCCCAAATAAGGGGCGCTTTTTTGCGTGGCTCGGTCAGTTAGACATCTGCCTTCAGCTCAGGTCATGATCCCAGGGTCCTGGGATGCAGCCCTGCATCAGGCTCCCTGCTCAGCAGGGAGTCTGCTTCTCCTTCTCTCTCTCTCCCTTGCATGTGTTCCCTCTCTTGCAGTCTCTCCCTTTCTCTGTCCAATAAATAAATAAAATCTTAAAAAAAAGAAAAGATGGCCCCAATAAGAGATGGATGTTTCCACACAAACCAGGATTCATGGGACCAAAGAACTGATTTAGAGAGGATGAGAACTCAGCTCTTCGCCAGAGTGGAAACCAAGGTCAAAGCCCTCTGCAGTCCCTGCAGAGTTTATTATAGATAATTATGTAGACATGAGATTTCTAATTCCAGAGTGTGGGTACAGTCTCAACAAGCATTCTTGTCATTCTCATGAAGTCTCAAGGTCAAGAACCCCTTGAGTATTGTTATAGAGATCTGGGTCGAGGAGACCCTACTGGTTACATCCAAGAATCTGGTACCAAGAGCACAAAACTATGTCCATTACCCCACACACAAAATACACAAAAACACACCCACCCACAAGTACTGACAGCCACAGACAATAAAAGCCTATCATGGTGAGGCTTATTTCTGTCTGGGGGCGTTACATAGCTCTCCTTGTGCCTTCACAGGCTTTAGCAATATCTTGGTCTAGTCTCTATCTGGGCGTTTCTCAGACTCAATTATAATAAGTTGTGTACACATTGATCGAGACAACTTTTTACTCTTTTAAAAAATAGGTTATGTCATGGAAAAGAACTGTCCTTGGCACACAGGATCCTTTCTGCTGTCTCCCTGCTACTTTGAGGCACACAAATCTCTGTGACGCTGTCTCTGGGGCACCTCCCCAGGGCTCTACCTAGGAAGCAAACTATTGACACTCTTCACTCGGAGCCACAAATGCCTCAGTCCTCTCTACCCATGGAGATCTATTTTAGCTTCTGAGAAAAACCTGTTTCCTCAGCTCCCTTGTTCATACAATGCTATTTTCCCCTCATGTATCTTTTTTTTTTCTATGTCAGTAGTCGTATGCATTACCTAGGAGTATAAGTTTTTGGAAACCAAAACTAAGAAAACCATTTCCTCTGCTTTGTGCCTTGTCAGATGGCTCTCAGAACGGTGCATACAGAAAAGGTTTAGCTACTTGGATTTGAGATTGGAGGTAGAAAGCAAACTAAGCTATTGAGAGGAGAAAAAAATGGTACTGCTTCATAAGCACCTGGTTGGCCTCCTTCCCTTTTTCGGGATGGCAGATGAAAAGTTAAATTCAAAAATTCACTCTTTTAAGCAATGTTGCTGTGAATCCCTTTGTAGAGTGACTTTTTACAAAATAAAATGAATAATTACCTTCTGTTTTTTCTTAATATTTGGCATCTTTCTTAACGTGCAGCATAGCTTTACTTTCATTTGGCCTGATACTCAGGTACTAGTGTGTGGTTTTATTATTGATAAGCAGGGTTATAAATTATAATAGAATTGAGAAAATAGATTTTTTTAACCTCCATCTTACAAGACCAGGTCACTAATGAAATTAATGCCTTAAGCTAAGAAAGTATAATTTTAAATAATCATGTTC
Source organism: Spilogale gracilis (assembly GCA_004023965.1). NCBI lineage: Eukaryota > Metazoa > Chordata > Mammalia > Carnivora > Mephitidae > Spilogale > Spilogale gracilis. The sequence continues at coordinate 6,176 of PITA01017185.1, read as the reverse complement.
AACTATTTTAAATCGGTTATAAATTTTATTTGTGAGCTCTTTGCTAGAATAAATGTCTACCCTAAAGCTCCTAAGGTCTTTATGTGAGGTACTCATAACTGTCAAATCTATTAGCATGGAGGTTTTTGTTGATTGAATTCATGATAAAATCCACTATCATTATTTTTTGTTAGATATGTAAGACTCGATATAATTTCTCTCTTCAGGATACATTTTTATTATACATTTTTATTGTATATTTCAGCAGCAAAGCACATGCCACCTGGTGGCTGAAAGAAATATATAACATAATAGATTTTGAAAATACTTTGTGGAAAGCCAAAGGTTCCAAAATTATCACTTTGAATGTGTTTCTAAATCAGTAGCAAACACGTCTTTGGGGGACAAGGCACACCACAGTAGGACATCTTACAGGTTGAAACTTAGATATTCAGTGAAGGCTGCCTGAAATGGAGACATTTAATGATGATGCTCCATGTTAGTTATTTTTTTACCTCTTCCCAGAATTGTTTTGTATTTTGAACTATTTTAGTGCCATTATGTCATGTGCATTTTATTAAGCAGCATTCAAATCATTTACATGCAGAATTGCTTGGTCTGGTTCATATCTAGAAGCATGAGGAAAGCGCTTACTTTTCTTTCAACTAACAAAGGAGAGAAGTGATTAGGTGATGTGGGAGGCATTCCTTTCTTCCAGAGTTTGTGCTAGAATAGTCCCTGTGTGCCAGGGGCTGTGTTAGCAGAGGAAAGCCCTTTGGATTGACAATAAAGTCTGACTTCCAGCTCCCACTCAACTGGTTGTGTGACCTTTAGAAAGTGTTAAGCCACCTGATTCACATAAGTCACATATGCAAGCCCTTCTTTTTAAGGTTTTAGGATTGGTTTTGTTCGCTATGGTCCTTACTGTGGCCGCGGGAGCTTGGAACAATGAACCCATCGAACAACAATTCCTCATTTTTTCTTCCCCATCCCCAGACATCCAAACCATTCTCCTTTCTGTTTCCAAGGTGTTGACTGCTCTGGATACCTTCTGTTTCCAAGGTTTTGAGTGCTCTGTATACCTCATATACGTGGAATTATAGTATTTATCTTTTTGCAACTGGTTTATTTCACTCATCAAAATGTCCTCACGGTTCATCCATGTTATAGCATGTGACAGGATTTCCTTCCTTTTTAAAGGCTGAATAATTTTCCACTTTATGAACATGCCACATTTTCTTTATCTGTTCACCAGGCAATGGATATTTGGACTGCTTCTACCTCTTGGATATTGTGAATAATGCTGCAATGAAATGGGTGTGCAAATATCTATTTGAGATCTTGATTTCAATACTGTGGATATATTTCCAGATGTGGGATCACTGAATCATATGGTAATTCTATTTTTAATTTTTTAAGGAACCCCCATACTATTTTCCATTGTGGCTGCACCATTTTCCATTCCCACCAGCAGTGCACAATTTTCTGTTTTCTCCACATCCTTGCCAATACTTGTTATTTTCTGTTTTTTCCATAGTGGCCATCTTAATGGGTGTGAGGTAATATCTCACTATGGTTTGGATTTAAATTTTTCTAATAATTATGATGTTGATATATTTAATATAAAACATTAAATATTTTCATGTGCGTGTTGAAATGTATATGTTTTCTTTGGAGAAATGTCTAGTTTGGTCCTTTGCCCATTTTTAAAATCAGATTACTTTATTTTTATTGTTGAATTTTTGGAGTTTTTTATATATATTCTGGATATTAATCACCTACCAGATACATTCTTTTCTCTCATCCCATAGATTCCTTTTTCACTCTGTTGTTTCCTTTAATGTGCAGAACTTTTTAAGTTCAATAAAGTTTCATTTATCTTTTTTTTAAGATTTATTTGTTTGAGAGACAGAGCAAGCAGCGGGAGTGGCAGAGGGAGAGGGAGAGAGAGAATCTCAAGCAGACTCCTCACTGGGCAGAGGCCAATGCATTGCTTGATCCCAGGAACCAGAGATCATGACCTGAGCCAAAATCAAGGGTCTGCCACTTAACCGACTGAGCCACCCAGGGGCCCTCTCATTTATCTGTTTCATAAGAGATAACATTTATCTGTTATGCTCTCGGTATTACAAGAAACCAATAAACTACTGTCAACACCAATGTCATGAAGATCTTCCTTTCTGTTGTCTTCTAGGGATATTACAGTTTTAGGTTGTATGTTTGGCTCTTTAATTCATTTTGAGTTAATTTTTGTATGTGGTGTAAGGTTAAGGATCCAACTTCTCTCTTGGCATGTGAATATCCAGGGTTCCCTACACCATTTGTCGAAGAGACTGTTCTTTCCCCATTTGTGTCTTCTAAGTACCCCGTCGATGATAATTTGGTTACATATGTGAGAACTTATTTTTAGGTTTTTTATTCTGTTCCAGTGATCGATGTGTGTATCTTTATGTTAGTACCACACCACTTTGATTATTCCAGCTTTGTAACATGTTTTAAAATCAGGAAGTATAAGGCCTCCAACTTAGTTCCTCTTTTTCAAGATCGTTTGGCAATTCAAGGTCCCTTGAGATTCTATATGAATTTTAGGATTTATTTTGCTATTCCTGCAAGGGACCCAGAACAATATGACATAAAAATCTTGGTTTTAATGTGTAACAATGTTTTCTTAACCTCCTCATTCATCCTGTCAAAGGATGCTGGTTACTTTATGCCATGATTCAACTTCTTTACTCACATTCCTCACTTCCACTTTTATCTGGTCAGAGCAGATGCACTTCTCATTCTGAAGAGATCTCCAGTACTGGTCATTTGCACCAGCATAGACACCTTAATCATCCCATTTATAGCCATTGGATTTCCCTACAGTGGCTTACACCCTCCCATTAAATTTTCTACTTGTACCTTTTATTCTGATTAACCAACCATTCCATTCCATTCTCCTCTGGCTAGCCTTGTACATTATCTTCTATGCCCCTCGGCAATCATGAATCTTTCCCTAACTAACCAATCACTAACCTGTTAAAGCCCCCTTCATGGGAATTATGCCTCATCACCCTGGCTTTGGCCCTAAGGCACTGAACACTCTCCGCATTCTAAGAGTGTCCCAGAGTAGGCCCTGAGAGACTTAATATAATATCTCTGAGAGACTCACTGTACTATACAGCGCAATCTTCAAATGGATGGTCCCCTGAACTGAGTAAAGCTTGGCCCCTTTTCTCACGAGTCAGTCGAGTGTGCTACATCTGCCTGCAGCAGGATCCAAAGGCTGACTGAGTCTTATTCTTCTACTATGTCCATTGGTGAATGACCTGAGGTTACCAGAGAGGTTGCATTTACCAAAGGCAGCAATGTAACGACTTCCAAGTGTGATCAAAAGACTGAAATTTCCATTTGTTATGCCTTATGACAACAATCCATGAATAGTGGAAATGGTATCTTATCCATATTATCTGAAAATTTACCTTAGTTGAGTATCCCTTGGTTGTTCTATTACATTTGAATAGCTTAATAAAATAGACCAACATAAATGTTATGATGTGTTTACAAAAGTAAACAAATTGTGATAATGCTTACTATTAGGTGATAAGATCACTAGCTGGCAAATAGCACACTAATTAACAATAAACAGATTCTCTATAAAAAGGTAAACAATGAATCTTGGAGCACTGAAAAAATAAGATAAAATAAATTTTTAAAAATAAAAAAAGTCGGGGCGCCTGGGTGGCTCAGTTGGTTAAGTGACTGCCTTCGGCTCAGGTCATGATCCTGGAGTCCTGGGATCGAGTCCCACATCGGGCTTCCTGCTCGGCGGGAAGCCTGCTTCTCCCTCTTTCTCTCCCCCTGCTTGTGTTCCCTCTCTGGCTGTGTTTCTCTCTGTCAAATAAATAAATAAAATCTAAAAAAAAAAAATTTTTTTTTAAAATAAATAAAATAAATAAATAAATAAATAAAGTCAAATACATAGAAACAGAGAGTAGAATGGTGGTTACCAGGGGTGGAGAGGTGCAGAAAATATGGGATGCTAACCAAAGGGTACAAAATTGCAGTTACATAGGATGAATCAGTCTGGAGATCTAATGTGCAACATGGTCACTATAGGTAGTAACACTGTATTGAATACTGAAAATTTACAAAGAAAGTAGATTTCAGGTGTTCTCAACACACACACACACACACACACACACACACACACACACACACACACATAATGACAACTATGTGTTAATTAGCCTGACTGAGTAATCATTTCACTGTGTATATGGATATCAAATCATCATGTTGTACACTTTAAATATACATAAGTATTACTTTAAAAAATTTTTTTAAGATTTTGTTTATTTGACAGAAAGAAACACAACCAGAGAGGGAACACAAGCAGCGGGAGTGAGAGAGGGAGAAGCAGGCTTCCCCCCCGAGCAGGCAGTCCAATGCAGGACTTGATCCCGGGACTCTGGGATCATGACCTGAGCTGAAGATAGAGGCTTAACTACTGACCCACCCAGGCGCCCCTAAAAAAATTTTTTTTAAGATTTTAGTCATTTGACAGAGAGAGAGAGTGAGCACAAACAGGGGAACGGGAGAGGGAGAAGCAGGCTCCCCGCTGAGCAGGGAGCCTAATGCGGGGCTTGATCCCAGGACCCTGGGAGCATGACCTGAGCCAAAGGCAGATGTTTAACCAACTGAACTACCCAGGTGTCCCTAAAAAAATTTTAATTTAAGTTTAAAAAAAAAAGAGATTCTGAACAACAGAACTGCATCAGGTTTTTAGGCATGTAAATAGATTTTTAAGATGATTTTGGAAAACAAAAACATGCTCCTGAGATGAAGACTTACGGGCTTGAATAAGAGACACTCGCAACTGCACGTGTAGACATTTGGTGGTAAGCAGGTGCAAAGAAAATAGCGTGCATGGGAAAACAATACTGTGGGAGGTATGGATGGTATTATTATCCTACATCATGTGTGAAGCTCTTGAACCCCAAAAAGGTTGTGTTTAGTTATGTTTCTGAGGCCACACAGCAATTAACAGGAGGGGTCAAGATTAAAACCCAGATATGGGGGCACCTGGTGGCTCAGTCATTAAGCGTCTGCCTTCGGTTCAGGTCATGATCCCAGGGTCCTGGGATCGAGCCCCACATTGGCCTCCCTGCTCAGTGGGAGTCTGCTTCTCCCTCTGCCATTCCCCCCGCTTGTGTTCCCTCTCTCACCATCCCTCTCTCTGTCAAATAAATAAATAAAATCTTTAAAAAAAGAAAAAAAAAAACAGATCTGTATGCAGTATACCAAGGGTTACTTGATAGCTTTCAAGGAAGAAGACACTGTGATATCCATGTAGCTGCAAGATGACTGAGGGATTTAGTATAAAGCTGATGGTGAATGTTTTCAGAATTTGTCTCTTGAAGCTGTATGCCAAAGATTTCCAACATGAATATTTTTATTATAAGTATATACATATACGAAACTTATAGCATGAATATACACGTATGGGACTGTCACTCAAGGGATTCTACATTTTTTTAGGCACTCTGTATGTATTTTTGTCACTCTAGCCAAATACACCTTTTTAAGGGCAAGGTCCATGCTTCATATACAGCTGACTTGATCTCTGGCTTAGGTAGAAATGTATGCAAGCCACCCAAAAGTTCATATTTCCCGAGGGGATGGAGAGAAAGGTAAATAAGCACTTAGCATCTATATACCTACCCCTGCTCAGGACAGATCTTGAACTCCTAGAGACCCATTCACTAATTCCACAAGCCTTATTTGACTACTTGTTATATGCAATGAACTTCCCTAGGTACAGTAGGAGATAAACAAAGATAAAAAATAATAAAAAAAAAAATAAATAAGGTGGCCTCTTTAACTTATACTATCTGACATACTGATCTTACTTGAGAATTTCCTAGCTTTCTTAGGCTCTTTAAATTCATCCCAGGTAACTGGTTAAGGGGTTAAATATTACAGTCATTCATTTCTCTTAAAAAGGTTGTGAGGCGGGGCGCCTGGGTGGCTCAGTTGTTGAGCGGCTGCCTTCGGCTCAGGTCATGATCCCAGAGTCCTGGGTTCGAGCCCCACATCAGGCTTCCTGCTCCTCAGGAAAGCCTGCTTCTCCCTCTCTCACTCCCCTTGCCTGTCGCTCAACCAACTCTCTGGCTGTGTCTCACTCTGTCAAATAAATAAATAAAATCTTAAAA
>PITA01017184.1:14618-44236 GCA_004023965.1 Spilogale gracilis | reverse complement strand
GACCCTCCAATTTGTTTCTACCTTTTTGCCGATGTTCTTTGTCTCTCGTGGCGGTCCAGAAGTGGGAAATATCACATTTCAGGCTGGTTTCATGGGTGTTCACGGTGGTCTTGTAGTGGTTTTTTTGTTGGAATTCAGCTCTCTTCAGGGAACTCCCTGAAACGCGGTCACCTGGCCTTCCGCCATCTTGACCCTCTCCAGTCTTGGCTATTCTTGTCCCTTTATTCATCTATATACATTTTAAATAGTTTTTTGTTTTCTTAAAAAAATCTTTTGAGTTTAAAGAAAATTACATTGAATCTATAATCCAGTTTTGGAAAGATTACATCATTAATATGTTGATCCTTATTCAAAACATGATATAACTCTCCATTTATTTAGGATATTTTTCATGTCTTTTAATAAAGCTTTATAATTTTCTTCAAAAGGGCTTCTACATATTTTACTTACCTACTTTTGTTTGTTTGTTTTTAGATACTTTATGTTCTTGGTTACATTAACAAGGAAGGTTTTATTTTCTGGTTATTCAGTCTACCAAAGTGCTAAAATAAGAGTTCTTTTTTTTTTTTTTTAAAGATTTTATTTATTTATTTGACAGAAAGAAACACAGCTAGAGAGGGAACACAAGCAGGGAGAGTGAGAGAGGGAGAAGCACGCCTCCTGCCGAGCAGGGAGCCTGCGGCTAGATCCTGGGACTCTGGGATCATGACCTGAGTTGAAGGCAGTTGCTTAACCAACTGAGCCACCCAGGTGCCCCAAAGTAAGAGTTCTTCTAAAATTTCTTAGCTAGTTTCAGTGTTTCTACTTCTGTCTCCTTACTGCCCATTCTCCTCACCTATTACATTATGAAATTTTTCTATTTATTTTTTGATGTGCTGTTACCTGTTTTCCCTCACTTGAACCCCTTCATTATCAGACAGTGCACTCTCTCCTCAAGTTTCCATTCCATTTTCAAGTAGCTCTAACTGTATAAGAGTTCTTTATACTGAGCTAACTTCTACTTCTCTTGAGTCACCATTATTGAGCTGAGCCCTGACAACCAGAACTTCAAAAAAAAAAAAAAATTGACTTGGCAAAATAACTCTTAATATATTTTAAGTAATCTGTTAGGTAATGTACTAATTTTTCTCTCACTTACTTGAAACATCTTTTTACTTTCATACATGCATTCTTTCAGCTACTATTCCTGGAGTGTCTACCATGTGCTAAGCATAGAAGAGATGAGCAATAGTAATTCAAGAAAACATTGCTTCTCGCATGCCATTATATAACTCCCAAAATTAAGCTCTAACCTTTCAGGATGTACTCGTCAGTTCAATAGATATGTAGTGGAGACCTTGGGCTTTTTAATTCTATCCATGATGATGGGGCTGTTTTTCCAAAAGTTACATAGCAACCTTGAAAAATTTTTAAATCAGACACTAAAGTGTTTAATCACTAAAAATTAGGCTGCATAGAATATCATATCTTCCCATTTTCTTTTAACATCCAAAATAAGTTTTTGGGTTGATTCTCCAGAGAATTCTGTCCCAAAAAATCCTAAATTTCCTGGAAAGACCATCTGGTATATTTCAGAAGTGTTATATATTTTTTTTAGAAACTAGACTTAGCTTTCTGATGAATAAGAAAGGATTTTGGGAAAAGAACTAAAACCAAAAATTGTATCACATTTCAATCTTCAATTTTGCCCCTAATCATACTTGTCAGTTGAAAATGTTTATCTAAATTTCTCAGAGTTTATCAATAAATGTATCAAAGCTTGACCTTAGCTGGATTTTAAGGTGAGTAATCATTTTTTTTTTTTTTTTTAGAATGCAAAGTTAATTTTATTACACACCCATTTGGGACTGACCACTCTAATACTCAGTTTTTAACAAATTAGACACTTAATGGATACAAACACATGTCCCATAGAAATTAGACAAAACTGACTAGTAGTAGAAAAGTTATTAAAACATATGCTCAATGGAGAGGACTTTGGCTTATAAATCATAGAAATTATCTTGAAGTTCCACATTCTGAGAGGTGCATTCCTCATACTTATCAGCACATTATGGTCCCAGTATCTATAAGGTTCTGATCACTGATCCCCATTTGTTTCCTTCCATTCCCCACAGATATTCACTCTAATGTTTAATATGTACCATATATTTCTGGTTATATATGTATTCTTGCAATACATATAATTTTGTGTGTGTGCATATTTTTAGATTAATTTACAGGAGGACATTATGATGCACAGTATAATATTTTGTTCAGTTTTTTATTTTGCTTAAAAACATCTAACCAGGTGGCACGTGAGTGGCCCAGTTGGTTAAGCAACTGCCTTCGGCTCAGGTCATTATCCCGGAGACCCGGGATTGAGCCCCACATCGGGTGCCCTGCTCAGCAGGAAGCCTGCTTCTCCCTCTCTCACTCTCCCTGCTTGTGTTCCCTCTCTAGCTGTGTTTCTCTCTGTCAAATAAATAAAATATTTTTTAAAAATAAATAAAAAAATAAAAATAAATAAAAACATCTAACCAGCTAACTTAATGTATATAAAGATTTCTTTAGTTTGGCTATTTGAAAAGACTCAACAGACTCCACAAAGCATACTCACCTAAGATTTTTATTTAAATGCAAAATACACAAGTACAACAACAGAAAGAGAATGCAGGCAAGTGTTGGAGGTCCCAGAGATATCTATGTGCAAGGTGCCATTATTGGGAAAGCTCAAAATAGAAGCTCCCAGGGAAACCATTTTATATCCTTTGACGCCGTTTGGTTTGATTTCTTGTTTGTTTGTTTTATTTTGTTTTTCATGAATCAGGAGCAAAAACCAAATCTGTGAGCTCTTTGATCTTATACTTCCAGCCCTCAGAACTGTGAGAAATAAACTTCCGTTGTTCATAAACACACCAGTCTTGTAGAAACTCAAACTGATTAAGACAGAAATTGGTACCAGAAGTGTGGTGCTGCTGTAACAAATGTATTAAAATTTGGAAGTGGCTTTGGAACTGGATAAGGGGTAGATACTGGAAAAGTTGTGAAGAACATGCTGAAAAAAGCCTGTATTGCCATTAACAATTAAGGGTAATTCTGGTTTGTACACATAAACAAACCAGATTTCTAAAACCCCTGTAGATCAGCTGTAATCACCAGAAAAGAAGCTGACCCTGAGGGTCTCCAATATATCATAAATCTCACTGCCCTTTTCTTGGCCAAACCAGACATGCACGTGCTCTTGAAATAGTTTCCCAGTATAGCTGTAAATAAATTCTAACTTCACGATACATATCTAGCTAATGTCCCTAATTGTTTGCTAGTATTTTCATGGCTTGTGATCTTTAAGTGTTTTTAGTCATTCGCCTAGAGATGGACATCAAGGTTCCTTCAGTTGTCAACTACCACAGACAACACTGTGATGGATGTATTCATACATAGTCTCTCATAGACCTGTGTGAGTTTCCCTCAGAAGCTCAGGTATTGAATAGCTTGCTCATCAGTAGGACAATCACATAATCTATTATCCATAATTAAATAACTTTGAGAGTGGAAAAGGGTATTATTAATAATAATTCTGGAGAAGCAGCATGAACCAGAACTTGGGCAAACCCAGGTATAGAGTTTTCTGAATCATAGGTGGCATACATACACTTAATGTACCAGTCTTTTCTCCAAAGAGCAAAGTGGTGCCTCTCTTCACACTTCCTTGACAATACTTAGTATTTTCAAATTTCTAATTTTGGAATTTGACATATTCAATGTTTCTTTCACTTTCATTTATCTCCACATATTTGTTTGCTTCCCTTCTTTAAATTTGGAATTCACAACTTTTATTTATTTTCTACTATAAGTGTGCATTGGGTGTCAGATTAGAAATTCTTCTCCCTCAGTTTGTCACCTATTAACTCTGTCTTTGAACAGAAATCCTTAATTTTCGTATAGAGAATCAATCAGTTTTTTTTTCTTTTTTTCTTTTTTACCTTTAGTTGTGCTATATGTAATTTGTTTAAGAAGTATTTCCCCATTTTAAGGTCAGAAAGGTATCCTCCTATGTTTTTTTCCATTGACTATATGGTTTTGTCTTTCATAATTAGGAAATATAATCCATCTTGACTTTAACTTTGAAATTAGCATAAACTAGGAACCCAACTTCATATTTTTTTTAATGGAAAGTTCATTTGACCACTGAGTTTTTGAGGCTGTTTCTAACCTTTATCTCAAACTGAGAAATCTTCATTTATCACAAACCTTTGCATTTTCTCAGTAGATACTTTCCTCCACTTGGCCTCTCTTTTTAGTTCTCACACAAAAAGGACAAACTGTCTGCATTCAGGTATTAAAAGGCACATGGTAGCAGCAGGACCTGTTGTCACAGAATATAGGTTTCCTACAATTCAGGAGTGTGCAGCCTGCCAATTTTTGGTTAGCACCTGTGCCTCCCATATAATGGCAGAGGGACACAGGCCTTCTCAACACATGGTGATCAGAAAGGAGCCAAACAATTATGCATGTGGGAGAAGATCAATTCTCAGCTTTTGTTCTTCCTGTAATACCAGTTTTTGAAAATCTAGCACTTATTCTTCAATGGAGAAAAATGCCACTCTCATTAACTTGGAAATGAAAGTTAAAGATTTGCCTTCTTTTGGATTATTTGAATGTATTTTGTCATCTTTTTTTATCTTGGCTTATTAGCTAAAATTCTTTATTGTTGTTTTAGAATGTATAGTACATGATTTTAGTTTATCAAAATCCATCTTCAAGTAATATTATATCACTTTACATATACTCCAAGAACATTACAACAATAGATGTCTATTTTTCCCCCACAAACTTTTGTGCTATTGTTGTGATACATTTTACTTCCCCATATAAGTCCTACAAATGTTTTTGTTTTGGCTTTATCCAGTGAATGTCCTCTTATAGAGATTAAAATTAATAGAAAATTATTTTTTATTTACCTATATATTTATTAATTCTGGTGCTCTTCATACTTTGTTATCTATTCAAGTTTTCATCTGAGATCCTTTTTTTTCTGCTGAAAGAATTCTTTAATATACCTTGTAATAAAGATGTTGGTGGTGAAGATTTTAACTTTTATATGTCTAAGAAATTCTTTATTTTGTCTTTATTTTTCAAACATATTTTTTCTAAGTATAAGATTCTGGGTTTTGGTACTTTAAAGAGTTTCTCCACTGTTGTTGGGCTTTTATTGTTTCTGATGAAAAATCTTCTGTGATTCTTATTTTTATTCTTATACATAATATGTCTATTTCTTTGACTGGCTTTAAAATCTTCATTTTTGAGAAGTTTCATTGTGATATACCTTGACACAGTTTTCTTCATAGTTTTGGTCCTTGGATTTCATTGGACTTCTTGGTTCTCTAGATTTATTGCTTTCATCACCTATGAGAAGTTTTCATTCACATTTCTTCAAATTTTTTTTTTCTGTTTCTTCCTCCTTTTCCTCATTTTGAGACTCCTGCTCCTAGATGGCTTAAAGTTTATCAGAGCTACTGATGCCTTGTTCCTATTTCTCTGTTTGTGTTCTATCCTGAATAGTTTCTATTGTTATATCTTCAATTCCACTTACCTGTCTTCTGTGGTACCTAAAATGTGGTTAATTCTTTTAGTTTATTTTTTTTACTCTAATAAATTATAGTTTTGCTTCTAGGAGTTAGATGAGTCTTTTAAAAAATCTTCCATGTTTCTAACATGCTTAGTTTTTTTCCTTATCTATTTTAAACATATGGAACATCTTATTTTCTTGCTTCCTCGCATTCTTTGTTTTTTTTTTTTAATTGGTTGTCAAGTATTATAAATTTTTGTTTTGTTGGATACTGAATATTTTTTTTGTCTATAAACATTGTTGAGCTTTATTCTGGAGCACATCTAAGTTATTTGAAAACTTTAACTTTTTCCTTTTGAGGTTTGCTTTCAGATTTTTTTAGATGAAACCAGAATACTTTTCATTCAGGTACTAATTTTGTTCCCAGTGCTCTTTTGAATACTCTTCACAATGCCTCATTAATCATGAGATTTTTTTCCCACATTGTCTGGTGGAACACAAACTATTTGTGACCATATATGAAACTGTTCCCTCTCTTTTGGGTGGTTTTTCTTCCCACCAAGGGGAGTTTCCTCATACATATTTGCTTGTTAATAATCAACTGAGGGGGACTTCTGCTTATCTCCAGATATTTGCTGTGATTTCTTTCCTTTCAGATATTCATCCCTGAAAACTCTAGCCTTTTGACTCCCCTGAACTCCTAACTCTGTCTCCTTAACTCTGGAAGACCACCATGCTTCACCTGGGTTCCCCCTCCTCATGCTACAGTCTGCAACTTTTCACTTAGCAAGAATCTGTGGGAAGTTATAGGTCTTGTTTTCTTACCCTCTCTCAGGGATCACTGTCTTGTGCTTCCTGATAATCTGATGTCTGAACTGTTGTTTGATGCATTTTTTTTTCTTTCCTTTTGTTGTTGTTGTTTCAGTCTAGAAGATTAATCTGGTCCATATTCTTGCACTTAGGCCAAAAGTACCACAGTGGTCTGAGTTTTTAAGAGTAAAGACAAGGTCTTATACTGGACAAGGTGGGAAACTGAGCTGAGCTTTCAGTATATTACCAAGAGGCACAAATGTCTTTCTATCCAATGACTTGTATTAAAACAGTACCTTGCCAGCACAGAAAAGTAGGGAGAAATGTACATTCACAGCATAGAGCTCATCATCTTAACTGTGTGACAAGACATAGCTTTGCCATTTAAAGACAACCTAACATTATTTGACTCCTAATACAATGAAATAAGAAAGGTAGAGCATTGGGGTGCCTGGGTTGGTTGGACGACTGCCTTCGGCTCAGGTCATGATCCTGGAGACCCGGGATCGAGTCCCACATCGGGCTTCCTGCTCGGCGGGAAGCCTGCTTCTCCCTCTTTCGCTCCCCCTGCTTGTGTTCCCTCTCTGGCTGTGTTTCTCTCTGTCAAATAAATAAAATATTAAAAAAAAAAAAAAAGGTAGAGCATTACCTATGTAGTTTTGCCATAAATGTTTAGCCTCAGTTTAACTGTGAGAAATTCAATACAGAATTAGAGTAATTTTATGAAATAAGTTACCATATAATCTTCAAAAACTTCGATTTTGTGAAATAAAGCAAAGAACTAAAGAAACCAAAAGTCAGAGGGATAATTTTAGGTTAGAGAAGACTAAACAGTGATAATAGCCAATAGCAATGCATGAACCCTGGTTTTATTGCAGCTCAAAAAAATCAATTTTAAATTGATTTTGGAAGCAATTGAAATAACTTTATACATGAATGCTATAGTATATGATATGCCATTATAGCATTTTTGAGGTATGATAATGGCGTTATTGTCATGTTAGGGAATGCTCTTTTTCTTAAGATATTTAAACTGAAATATTTAGCTTAGAAGTATCATGATATCTGCTTTTACATTAAATTAAGGAGAGAGAGAGACTGAGAGGAGAGAGAATGAAGAGAACAATTGAGTGAGAATTGAAATAGAGAGGAAACAAATACGACAAAGTGTTCATCAGTGAAGCTAGTTGAAGGGTGTGCAAATGTTCTTTGTAATAATGCTTCAACATTTATCTCAGTTTGAGAATTTCCAAATAAAAAGTTTGTAGAGAGGGACAACACCAAGATAGGATGGTTTTATAAGCAAATTTTTTAAAAATTTTCAAATATTTAAAAACTTTAAGAATGTTTGAGGGAGAAAATACTGTGAGAAATAAAGTTTTCATATGGATTTTATAATGTGAGTATAACCTTGGGCCTAAATCAGATCAAGACAATTTGAAAAATGCAAGTTTTAGTGTGTTACTATAAACATAATACAGAGATGATTTTTGATAAGATATCACCTTATAATGCAGTTCAATAAAAAAATAATACATTATAGCTAGGTATATTTATCATAAAATACAGTGGTATTTTAACAGTAAAAAACTGATTGACATATTTATGAAAGATCAAAGAAAACTTATAATCACCTAGCAGGTTCCAAATATCCTTATAATATAGTTCCAAATGGTAGATAAAATTAAAGAACTAGATCTGTGTACATCTTCATGAAAATATAATGAAACATATTGTTGAGTGCACCAATAAAGTTGCATTTGATACCACATGTGTGAAATTTAAAAATGAACAGAATACAGTTATTATGTTTCTGGCTACATATATTTAAAGCAGGAGTATAAAAATATGAATATTCCAACAGCTTCTCATAACTTTAAGATGAATACCAAAATCTTTGCTATAGATCCTAAGGCTCTATCTGATCTGATTTCTACCAACATTTCTAGATTTGTCAAATACTACACTTCTCCTAGCTGTGTGTGCTCCAGGCTTGCCTGGCCTCTTTCACATACTTGAATGTGTCATGCTACTACTCACTATAAGGTCTTTGTATGTTATTTTTCTTTCTGGGATATTCCAACCTTACTCATCCTCTTTACATTTCTATTTAGCTTTCATCCTTTATCTCATTCTTCATTTATTCAGGAGACACATTTCACTCTTCTTTTTTACTCTTAAAATATTCCATACTATTCTTTCCCTCTGGGCACCTTATCAGCTATTTCTCATTTATTTATGAAGTTGTATGATTAATATCACTCCTCCTCTACATAAAATCAGAGTCTATATCTTGTTTTCTAACCAGTGTATCCCCAGCACTTAATACAATTTTTTTAAATATTTTTTATTTGTTTATTTGACAGAGAGACAGATCACAAGTAGGCAGAGAGGCAGACAGAGAAAGAGGAGGAAGCAGGCTCCCTGCTGAGCAGAGAGCCCAATGTGGGCCTCGATCCCAGGACCCTGAGATCATGACCTGAGCCAAAAGCACAGGCTTTAACCCACTGAGCCACCCAGGTGCCCTACTTACTACAATTCTTACACATATTGGTGATGAACTGACAAAGTCACTTTTTCTTCATAAAATGTGTTTATTGGATTGTAATCTCTCTGAAACATTTTTCTTTCTATGGATTATTCCTTGCTCTCATTTGTCTTTCCCATGTGACTACTATCATTGGGTATAGTTTGAGTATCTCTCCCTGCATGAGTGGGAATGGATTCTATGATTGACGACATCATCCAGAACCATGGGGATTGAATAAAACATGTTCCAGACAGGTAGTAGAGACATGGCCATCCTGGCAATAAACACATAAATGTATGTTAAGAAACTGCATAGAAGAGTTAATGAATTATGTATTACAAATTAGGATGTATAACAGAAAAGATCTCTGCAGCAAAAACTAACACAGAAATATGCCTTTCTTTGTGTCTATTTTATTTATGAGCATATAATTATTCTTCCCAAGGAAAAAATAAAAGTGGCTTCAAAAATATTAAGTGGATAAGGATCCACAAAAAGTCAGGTTCTGAATATTATTTTAGCAGCTGTTTAATAGAGAGTGAATAAATGCATTGTAGCAACGCTTTTCAGCATTTTCGTCCTTTACATTTAACAACCATTTATTGAGTATCTGCTATAGGTAAGACATGAAGCAAGCACTGTGAGGCACATGAAACATAGTAAACAATGTGTGGAAGGAATCCAAGGTCAAACCCAGAGTTAGTGGATGCTGGTCAGCATCTAGTGTGTACATGCTTAACCAATATGTAACTTACAGAGGAGAATAGATGAGTAGTCATGTACTACACACTCTTCTTCCTTAGTAGAAGGAGACTTCCTCAAGAGCAGAATAGTTTTAGTTATCTTTATAACCTGGTGCCTAATACAGTGTTGGGATCATGCAAGTGCTGATGTGATCATAAGAGCAGCATTCTAGCTCACGAGAGCCTTGTGTGCCTCTCTTTCAAATCTGCTTTCAGTGACATACTTTGGTAACGACATTGGCCTTAGAAGATGTATTTACACTGTAGAAATCACCACACTACAAAACGGATCTTTTTTCCCAAGAGCTAGTTGTTAAATATTTACCTGCATACCATTGCATAAAAGATAATTTAAAAAGATGTTTGGTGCAGGAGGGAATGAGTTAGTGAGTAAAATTTATAGGAGATTATGAGCTAAGACATCTTCATTTGTGATGAGTTCATTTGTGATATAGAGGAGGTGAGAAGGTGAAAACTGATAATAAAGAACTTTCAGTGACCATTACAAAACAAACACAGTAAAAATTAAGATCCTTAGGATAAAATATAATTCAATTTCCAACTCTATGAGGGAATTTTGTATAAAGAATCATTTTTTAAAAAGGATACTCAACAGTCCACCTGGGTGGCTCAGTTGGTTAAGCTCCTGCCTTCAGCTCAGGTTATGTTCCCAAGATCCTGGGATTGAGCCTCCTGTCTGTCAGGCTCCATGCTCAGTAATATACAATATTAGCATAATAATATGCATTATTGTGTAGTTTTTTGAAGTCTGCTTCTCCCTGTCCCGTGGCACTTCCCCAGCTGTGCTCTCTCTCTCTCTCTCTCTCTCTCTCTCTCTCTCTCTCTTTCTCTCTCTCTTGCTGTCTCTCTCAAATAAATAAAATCTTTAAAAAAAAATTAAAAAGATGGGCACCTAGGTGACTTAGTCCTTAAGTGTCTGCCTTCAGTTCAGGTCATGATCCCAGAGTCCCAGGATCAAGCCCCTCATTGGGCACCCTGCTCAACGGGAAGCCTGCTTTTCTCTCTCTCACTCCCCCTGCTTGTGTTCTCTCTCTAGCTGTCACATAAATACATAAAATCTTTAAAAAAAAAAAATTTAAGAAGATATTCAGGGGCGCCTGGGTGGCTCAGTTGGTTAAGCGACTGCCTTCGGCTCAGGTCATGATCCCGGAGACCCGGGATCGAGTCCCACATCGGGCTCCCTGCTCGGCGGGAAGCCTGCTTCTCCCTCTCTCACTCACCCTGCCTGTGTTTCCTCTCTGGCTATGTTTCTCTCTGTCAAATAAATAAATTAAAAAAAAAAAAAAAGAAGATATTCAGCAACTACCAAAAATAAAACCTTCCAATGAAAAGGAATCCTAGGAAATTAGGTAAAGCTCTACTTCCTTCTAGAATATTTTTTTTTACCACAATACACCAATTTCCTTCATATCTGTCTAAGTATCGTGAAGTCCCTGAACAATGAGTTTGTGCTCCCTGTATCTCTGCATTCTCAGAACTTTGTGAATAGTAGTTATTCAGTAAATATTTGTCAAACTAAGAATAAAGAATTCTCATATGTTACCTCAGAATGTAGAGTCCTGTACAAAGTTTGCAGTTTTCTCTGGGCTTATTCTAGGAGGCAAATCGCTAAAAATAATTCACAACAATTCATGGGAATAGATGAGCCAGTTCACCCCTTGGTGCCTCACTTAGAACATTCTTACTATTTTAAATTCATGCACATATGGAATATGTGACTTGGTTTTATTACAGAAAGATAATTTCATCTTTTTAAATCTAAAATGGTATATGTTATAATGGTTATTTCTCTTTTCTTCCTTTTATACTGCATCTTTTGTATTTCTTTTGGAAATGTCAAAAACAGTATCTCATTAACACCTCTCAGAGAACAGTTGCCAAAGTTTCCATTCATAGACTTGATACTTGGAGCACTTCCTTCCAAATCATAGGAAAATGATAAATGCAACAAAATCACAATGTCTCCGAATAATTATGCACTCAGGTATATAAAATTTACATTGAAATTTCTGTTCTTTTTATTTAACTATATGGAGAACAAAATGCCCTTATCTATGGCTGCCTTTTGATGGCGAGGCACAGATCCATTTTTACTAAAGCCAATGTATATAAGAAGATACAGAGAAAATATCTGCACACTGGTTGAGTAATTAGTATCTACTACAGACTGAAAAACTCAATAGAGGGAGAACAAGGTGACCTTGTACCTTATGTGTAATCTTTATTGATTGAACTCTAAGCTAGCCCTTGAGATTTTTTATGCAGTCTGCAACAGAAAGGTCAGTGGAATACCAAAAGGTCCTCTTATATTTATTAGTTCATTCTGCAAATGCTAAAGTGGAGTGAAAATGCTCAGTTCATTTGTAATCTACTACCAAAGAGGGAAGAGTGATTTTTAAACTCATCTTATCCACTTACAAATACATGGAAAAATAATATTTCCAAGGAAAATTGGGAGAATGTTTTTAATAGCAATGGGCACATAAGAATTTGACCATGTTTTTAATTTCTTACCATCTTATAAAATTTCTTCAAAGAAATTATATTTTTGAATTAAAAACACTAAAAAATATTTATATTGAACAAATACTATGTTTAAGGTGCTTTTATGAACTCCAAGAAAACAACATAAATAATATAGTCAATGCCCTAAAAAAATCATAATCTAATAGAGAAAAAAATATTGAGAACTCAATTATTAAAACACAAGGTAAAGTAATGGAAATACTTTGACATCAATGTGAAATAATGCTATGGGAGCTTAGAGGATTCAATGATGAAGTTTTGTAAAATGGGAAGGATTTGAGTTGTGCATTGGGGGATGAGCATGACTTCACAAGTTTTAAAGGATATTTTAAGCAAAACCAAAAATATGGGCAAGAGCTCTAAAAGATCTAACTATATAACGTAATTGAGAAATGGGATTACAGCCCTGGGATACAGAGTAAGGAGTCATGACAGATAAGCCCAGAAATGAAGAAGGCAGTTAAAATTTGAAGACCTTTCTTGCAATGTTAAATTGTTTGGACTTCAGCTTCTGGCAGTGAGGAACTACTGAAAATTTTTGAAGTGAGAAATGGCCTGAGTTAAATCCGAATATCCATCAGTGTTTTAAAACATTTTCATTGGTGACAACACAGTATGTGTGAAAACTGTAATTGTCATCGTGTAAGTGAAGAAGTTCTTGGTTGTGGCAATGGAAGTGGGATTGAAAGGGGGGAAGATTTATTAAAAATTAGAATTAAGACTTGGTGTTTGAGTGAAGCTGGAAGTTAGGGAAAATAAAGATGGCACTGGGGTTGCTACTCAGTATATAAATATAACTGCAACCAAATGGGCATTCTTTTTTTTTTTTTTTAAGATTTTATTTGTTTGACAGAGAAACACAATTTGAGAGGGAACACAAGCAGAGGGAGTGAGAGAGAGAGAAGCAGGCTTCCCGCTGAGCAGGGTGCTCGATTCCTGGCTTCAACCAGGCACTCCAGGATCATGACCTAAGCCAAAGGCAGATGCTTAATGACTGAGCCCACCCAGGCACCCCTCAAATCTGCATTCTTAAATATCACTGGTTCATATCTAAATATTTATTTTTCATGATTGTTCTTAATCCTGAAAAGTTTTATGTCTCTAAGTAATCTTTTCCCATTCATGCATATGTGTTTTTTATTTTACCAAAAGATCTTCAAGAATAATTTTTCAGAGGAAACTAAATAAATATATAATAAAAATAAAAATAAAAAATATATATATATGAAATGCACATTTTTATTGTATATATATGGTATATATTTGGTATATATATATCATTTCAGATATATATATATATCACCTAATTCAGTTATTTCAGTTCATTTGCTATGGTGTGGGGGGGCGGTGGGTGGTGTGTGAATGATGTGTGGGTGACAAATGTGTATGTAACACCTCAAAAGGTAATTGGCAGGCATTCAGTAAAACACAATGAAACTCCCCTGATTTATCCAATTATATGCAGATAACAGTTTCCTAATATTACATCAATACACAGAAGTAGGTAACGGGGTTCTTACAAAGATCACTGTTTATTTCTTGAAACTGACATATGCAAGTGAACAGTTTATCTTTAAAGAATGAAATATATCATAATCACATTCATTAGAATGCCAAAGTAAGAACTATATGTCAGAAAAACTATATGTATAAATAAACCTCTGAATTCATCTAAGTTTTTTTTTTTTTTAAGATTTTATTTATTTATTTGACAGAGAGAAACGCAGCTAGAGAGGGAACACAAGCAGGGGGAGAGTGAGAGAGGGAGAAGCAGGCTTCCCACGGAGCACAGAGTCTGATGTGGGGCTCCATCCCCAGACTCCAGGATCGTGACCTGAGCTGAAAGCAGACACTTAATGACGGAGCCACCCAGGTACCCCCATCTAAGGTTTTTTTTTTTTTAAAACATGATTATCCAGTCAAAGTATTCATTAAACAGAATAAACCATATGATGTTATCTCCTTACTAGGATAATTTTAGATACTTGCTTTTTTTTCCTTTTATGCAAATCCTAGAACCTATCATTGCTTTGGGTTATTTGTAACCAACAAGATTTTCATGATAAGATGCTTCTCTTTAAGAAGAGTTATAAATTCTTTCTCTCAAAGCTGGTCCAAATGGTGCATGAGTCTACCTTTGAGACACACTTTGCTACAATAAAATCACCTTTAATATAGAGTTGTATATGTGAACAGCCTTAAATGTCTGACTCAGTTTATAATTGCATATGGCTCGCTGAATTTGAATTAAATCTTATAAATGTAGTTGGGTTTGATACTACATCAAAAAACACATAGATATTATGTGTTTTCCCCCATTCTGCCAAATTTGAGGGGAAAAACATCTTCACATTACGCTAGAGAGAATAGTTTAAGCTTATATTCCTCCCACACATCCAGGTACACTAGAATATTTGGCATGCCAAACAAGCCAAAAGAGATTATACATTGAGGTAGGAAAGCACTTTGACAAGGGACCAGAACATAATAAGGTCAAGAGAGTAGTAGGCAGGATCTTGACCCCCTTTGTGAGTCAGGAGGAGACACAGGGGCTACCTGCTTTCAGCTCTGAGGCTGGGAACAAAGGATGGCCTAAACACTTGAATGGGCACTAAGGAAGGAGCTTGGTGAATATTTCAGAAATATTATCATGTTTCTTCTGTAGGAAGAGCTTAAATTCAGTCAGAACATACACACACACATATATTTATGTAATTTTTTAGATACTTTCCTTCTTCTTCTCTGCCCTTAATTTCCATTTCCCAGGGGAACAGAATTATCATGCTGCCTTTTTTGTTATTCAAGAACTCATCACTGTAGCATCTTAACATTACTTCATGTAACTCCTTACTCAAGTCAAAGTTAAATCTATGACGATTGTGTTAATTTCACAGGGCTGTTATAATTAATTACCAAAAACAGTTTGCTTGAAATAGTAGAAATTTATTCTCTCAAAGTTCTTGAGGTTAGAAGTCCAAAATTAAATTGTTGACAGGGCCAGTTCCCCTCCAAATCTCCAAAATCTCCAAGAAAAGCCTCCTTGTCTCCTCTAGCTTTTGGAGATTGCCAGCAATCTTCAACGTTCCATGGTCTGTGGAACAAAACTCCAATCTCTGTCTCTGCTCTCACACAGCCTTCTTCCTTCTTTGTTTCTGTGTCTCCACAGTTTTTGTTTTTATAAGAACGCAAGTATTGGATTTAGGGCCCATCCTAATCTAGTGTGACCTTATCTTAACTTCGTCTCATCTGCAAAGACTTTCTTCCCAAATAAGGTTGCATTCACAGACACTGAGGGTTAAAACTTCAGCAGATCTTTCTGGGGGCACAGCTCAATCCACAGTAGAGAAAGGTATTATTAGGTGGTTATTTAGAAGGACTACCACAGGGGCGCCTGGGTGGCTCAGTTGGTTAAGCGACTGCCTTTGGCTCAGGTCATGATCCCAGAGACCCGGGATTGAGCCCCACATTGGGCTCCCTGCTCAGCAGGAAGCCTGCTTCTCCCTCTCTCACTCCCCCTGCTTGTGTTCCCTCTCTGGCTGTGTTTCTCTCTGTCAAATAAATAAAATCTTAAAAAAAAAAAAAAAAAAAAAAGAAGGACTACCACATCCATCTGGTTAAATCAATCTATATCAAAGTCAGAGTAACTCTAAGGTTTGTTTGCATTTTTAAAGAAGGACTCTGTAACACAAATATATCAACAATGAATAGACTCATAGGAATCAGAATATTCTTGGCACTTGCCTCCTGAGCTTCCAACTCCTCACCTTCAGCAAACCCACAGCTCAAGACCTACCTCAAGCCCCACTCACTGGGATGAACCAGGTACAAAATGTAGAGGAGAAAACTTAGGCTGTGCATCTTATTTTTTTTCCCTTTAGCAATGTTTTTGCTTTTATGCAAACTATTTAAATATTTTCTTTGGATCAAATTATATGAATAATGACCCTATACTTCATTTTAATTTTTTCATGTTATTGTGGATTAGATTTCATATATGGAAAACATAATAGACATCCATGCAAAAATTTTGGCAACAGAAAACTACACAAACGTAAATGATTTGGGGAGGCCTGGATTTCTTTTCTTCCGAAATACTTCCTAAGTGTGGATGAAAAGAAGGAATAGAAACAAAGCAAAAGAGTCTTGAAAAGTTTAAGTCAGATAATCTGGATTCTTCTGTGCTTGCTTGGTACAGTAAGTAGGCATTCACAATCCTTAAATACTTATCCCTGAGTGGGATAAGGACAGAGGATGTGATAACTTTACTTAGGCCTGAAATTCAAGTTTTAAAATTATTCAAAAGGAAATGAATGCACCTTAAAAAAAATGCTTTTCCCTGTATGCAAAATGCTTTTCAGAGTACAACATTGTCATAAAATTGGCTTATACCCTGAGCAATAAACGTATTTCCTTTTAAAAATACTTTAGTTTATTCATAAATCTCATGTGATCAGTACATAGCCAGAACGATTGTATTTAATGTATCAATTGCAGCTAAAATTGGAATGGATTCTTTTTCTTCCTCAGAACATTATTTGTTTAAGAATCAGGATTTAGGGGCGCCTGGGTGGCTCAGTTGGTTAAGCAACTGCCTTCGGCTCAGGTCATGATCCCGGAGACCCGGGATCCAGCCCCACATCAGGCGCCCTGCTCAGTGGGAAGCCTGCTTCTCCCTCTCTCACTCCCCCTGCCTGTGTTCCCTCTCTGGCTGTGTTTCTCGCTGTCAAATAAATAAAATCTTAAAAAAAAAAAAGAAGAATCAGGATTTAATAAGAAATTCTGATTTTTAAAATTCTTTCATCAGTTTTTTTTTTTAAGATTTTATTTATTTGACAGCGAGAAACACAGCCAGAGAGGGAACACAGGCAGGGGGAGTGAGAGAGGGAGAAGCAGGCTTCCTGCCGAGCAGGGAGCCCAGTGTGGGACTTGATCCCGGGTCTCCCAGATCATGACCTGAGCCGAAGGCAGTTGCTTAACCAACTGAGCCACCCAGGCGCCGAGTTTTTTTTCTTATAACATACTATATGCTTTACATATTTATTTTATTTTATTTTTTTAGTGTTCCAAGACTCATTGTTTATGCCCCACACCCAGCGCTCCATGCAATATGTGCCCTCAGTACCCACCACCACTCTCTCCCGTCCCCCACCCTCTTCCCTCCAAGACCCTCTGTTTCTGAGTCCAAAGTCTCTGTTGTTTCATTTCTCTCCCCTAATTACCCTACTTCCCATTTCTTTTCCTTCTCCTACTGTCCTCTATATTACCACTTATACACTGCAAGTAAGTGAAACCATGTGATACTTGACTTTCTCTACTTGGCTTATTTCACTCAGCATAATCTCTTCCAATCCAGTCCATGTTGCTACAAAAGCTGGATATTCATCCTTTCTGATGGAGGTGTAGTATTCCATTGTATATATGTACCACATCTTCTTTATCCATTCATCTGTTGATGGGCACCTTGGCTCTTTCCACAGTTTGGCGATTGTAGCCA
The DNA here is from genome assembly GCA_004023965.1 of Spilogale gracilis. Classification (NCBI taxonomy): domain Eukaryota; kingdom Metazoa; phylum Chordata; class Mammalia; order Carnivora; family Mephitidae; genus Spilogale; species Spilogale gracilis. The sequence goes on along the minus strand of PITA01017184.1, from coordinate 26,561 downwards.
TTGCTACAATGAACATTGGGTTACATATGGCCCTTCTTTTCACTACATCTGTATCTTTGGGGTAAATGCCCAGTAGTGCAATTGCAGGGTCATGGGGTAGCCCTATTTTTAATTTTTTAAGGAATCTCCACACTGTTTTCCAAAGCGGCTGCACCAACGTGCATTCCCATCAACAGCGAAAGAGGGTTCCCCTCTTTCCGCAGCCTCTCCAACACTTACTGTTTCCTGTCTTGTTAATTTTGGCCATTCTGACTGGTGTAAGGTGGTATCTCAGTGTGGTTTTGATTTGAATTTCCCTGATAGCTAGTGATGTTGAACATTTTTTCATGCGTCTGTTAGCCATTTGTATATCTTCTATGGAGAAGTGCCTCTTCATGTCTTCTGCCCATTTTTTGATGTGTTCATCTTCTTTTTGGATGTTGAGTTTGAGTAGTTCTTTTTAGATCTTGGATATCAGCCCTTTGTCTATAGTGTCATTTGCAAATATCCTCTCCCATTCTGTGGGTTGCCTCTTTGTTTTGTTGACTGCTTCCTTTGCTGTACAGAAGCTTTTTATTGATGAAGTCCCAAAAGTTCATTTTCACTTTTGTCTCCTTTGCCTTTGGAGACGTGTCTTGAAAGAAGTTGCTGTGGCCAATGTCAAATAGGTTACTGCCTATGTTCTTTTCCAGGATTTTGATGGATTCCTGCCTCACGTTGAGGTCTTTCATCCATTTTAAGTTTGCCTTTGTGTGTGGTGTAAGAGAATGGTCATCTGTTTTAATACAACTTTAGAGAAAAGGAAATACATTACTATAAGTTGCCATTGTATAAAATATCTGTTTACATCTTTTAAGGTTCAGCATTTCTTCTTTGTTGATTACAAAAAAATGCTAAATTTTATTATTTTGATTATTGATTTCCCAAGAGGCTTTGGTCTGAATTGAAAAGCTACTGATCAAGTTTAATCATTAAAATTTATAGTGAAAGATATATTTTTCATGCAATTAATTTATACACAAGAAAAAATTTAATACTTATTTAAGTATCATATGAGTCCTATGATGCGTTTTATGCAGCTGTTTTGAAGACTCTGTGTTAATGGGTTGCTCAGGTCTTGTCCCAGATGCACCAAAGAATTGGAGATGCAAGACCAGAATAGGGAGCTAGAGTTTATTGAGTAGATAAGTAGATAAATATAGCAGCCTTTCAAAGTGGGCCACTGCTGGTGCAAGGGTGGCAATGGCATTGAGAAGCTCTAGCTGCATCCTTTTTTTTTCCTTAAAGATTTTATTTGTTTATTTGACAGAGAGAAACACAGCTAGAGAGGGAACATAAGCAGAGGGACTGAGAGAGGGAGAAACAGGCTTCCCGCCAAGCAGGAAGCCCGATGTGGGGCTCGATCCCAGGTCTTCAGGATCATGACCTGAGCTGAGGGCAGTCGCTTAACCAACTGAGCTACCCAGACACCCCTAGCTACCTCCTTTTTAAGTCTACTTTGTATACATGTGAATTTGGCTTTGATTGGCATTTTTGATTGACAGCTGGTGGTTATATAACATTTGGGTTTTTTTTACGAGTGCACCTACCCAGGATACATTCTGTTATAATTGTATTTACTTATATAATGTACATTTATGAGTTTCTCATGAGCTTTTGTAGTTGACTTAAGGGCAAGTTGCTTCTCTTGTAGGCATTCTCAACTCTTGGAAGTCCCTTTGCGGCTTTTGAGCCAGCTCTCTGGCTTGGCCTTTCCTGTACTATTAGCCCAAAAAGATAGCTCTGAACATGTGGCTGTTAAACCAAGGGGATGGGCTGAAGGTGTGGCCACTCTGCTTTATCCCTCCTTGTTAATGCCTAACTAACTGCACAAGGTCTGGAACTGACCTAGCTGTGACTTCTTACTGTCTTACTGACTTACTTACTCTGTAAACATATGCACCAAATTCTACTGGAAAGTAGAGGGCTTGTCATATGTGGAAATTTTGGTCCCTACCCCAAACCTATTTATCAACATCTCTAGAAAGCTAGTTCATGAATCTATTTTTAATAAACCATTCAGATGATTCTTATGTTTATTAATGTTTAAGAACCCAGAATTAAAGGGGACAGACCAGTGGATCCTAACCTTTTCAATACTGGTAATCTCTAGGCTTTGCAGTGTACTAGGAGAACCTGTTCAAATACTTCCAAAGGAAGTCATCCAAAGGACATAAAAGAGAAAGCCTGAACACTATTCTGGGAGCCTGGCCAAAGATGGCAGGCAGCATGCTTGGAGCCCAAGAAAAATATTCACAGACATCTCATCCTTTCATCCTTCTCTCTCCTCCTATTCCCCAGCTTCTCTTCTGTTTTCCTTCCTTTCTTTACTAGTTTCCTTTTGTTTTCTCAAAGCTTTCACTAATTTTGTCAGAAGAATTGGGGAGAGAAGGGTGTCCAGAGGACAAAGACGGTTTATCAAAAACCCTTCCTTATCCCACCTACCTGGCTCATTCTCACCAAACATCCTTACGACAGGTGTTCATAAAGGAAAATGTCCATTTATTTCATTATCATCATAGACAGAAAAGAAAAGACCCTGTGTCACTAGCCATCTGTCCCTGGCATGTCTCCCATCTTTGGTCCCAGTCAGGTATCTCTTTCTAGATGACTGTGATTGAGGATGAATATAAGTATCAAGCAATCTTTATCCTGACTTTAGTTCCTATCTCCCATTTCCAGATTCTTCTTCCAGGGAGGGTTTTTACAAGTAGGATCAGAAATCAAAACATCATCTGAACAAGCAAGAAGTGCACTTGCTTTTTGGGAGCAGCCACTGGAGCTCAGCTCAGTGCTCATCCTGTTCTTCACAGCTGCTGGGCTACCAACTGGCCTGTCTTTCCTTGGCCTGTCACATCATAGGTCAGGGCTTACCTCTCATTGCTTCCCCCCTTAAGAATGCTTAAGAACGACTCCCCCACACAGACCTCCCAGCAGAGCTACAGAAATGAGGAAATGAAGTGCTTAAACACTTTATTGATTTAATTAAAAGATATAAAAAGTGAGACCATTTTTCGATCCATATCTCAGTAAAATTTGAAAAAAGAAATTCATTATGGTCTAAACCTGAAGGTGGCAAATATGGTTCATGGGCCAAATCTCACCTGCTGCTAATTTTGTAAATGAGTTTACTGGAACATAGCCACAGCCATTTGTTTGTATTATTTATCTGCTTTCCCAGTACAACAACAGAACTGAGGAATTATGACAGAAACTGTATAATAGATGAGAACCTATAGAAATCCTTGACTTTACCTTTTGGACAATAGTGCCTAAAGTATTTGCCATCTGTTTTTTTTTTTTAAGATTTTATTTATTTGTTTGACAGAAACACAGCTAGAGAGGGAACACAAGCATGGGGAGTGAGAGAAGCAGGCTTCTCGCCAAGCAGGGAGCCCGATGTGGGGCTCAATCCCAGGAATCCAGGATCATGACCTGAGCCAAAGATAGACACTTAATGACTGAGCCACCTAGGCACCCCTACCATCTGCTTCTTTAGTGCACAGTTTGCTAATCCCTTGTCTGCATGAAAACATTCATACTAAAAAAAAAAATCATACTTTATTTGTCCAATTTCTGAAGGCAAAATATTCATAAATTAAATATCATGGAAAATTTCCCATAGAAATACAAAATCTGAATATACCAGTTACTAGTAAGGAGATTAAATCAGTAATCCACAGCTTCCCAACAAAGAAAAACCCAGAACCAGATGGCTTCACTGGTAAATTTTACCAAACATTTAAAGGAGAATTCATACCAATCCTTCTCAAATTCTTTCAAAAAAATCAAAGAGAAGGGAATTCTCCCAAACTCATTTTACAATGCTAACATTATTCTCATACCTAAACCATAAAAGGACACCGATACAAAGGAAACTATAAGCCAATGTCCCCAACGAATACAGATATCTAATTCTCACTAAAATACTAGCAGACTGAATTCAGCAACACATTAATAGAATCACCCAGCATAATCAAGTAGGACTTATACATGGGATGCAAGGATGATTCAACATATGTAAATCAATCAATGTGATTCACTACATTAACAGAAGGAAAGAAAAGGATTATATCACCTCAATAGATGCAGAAAAAGCATTTGACAAAATTCAATATTCATTTATCATAAAAACTCAACAAATTAGTCATAGAAGGAACATAGCTCAACATAATAAATGCCATATATGACAAGCCCACAGCTAACATCATACTCAATAGTAAAAGGTTGAAAAGTTTTCCTCTAATATCAGAACAAGGCAACGATACCCATTCTCACTATTTCTATTCAACATGGTACTGGGAAGTCCTAATGAAAAAAAAAGGCAAAAAAAAAAAAAGTGCCAAAGTAATAAGTAAACAAATGGGAGTGCATGAAACTAGAAAGTTTTTGTATGGCAACAGAAAGTATCATCAAAGTGAAAAGACAACCTGTGAAATGGGGGAAAATATTTCCAAACTATATATGTGATAAGGGGTTATCATCCAAAATATATAAAGAATTTATACCACTCAACAGGAAAAAAATAATAACCCAGTTAAAGATGGGCAAGGACTGAATAGACATTTTTCCAAAGAAGATATATGAAAGGCCAACAGGTACATGAAAAGATGCTCAACATCACTAGTCACTAGGGAAATGCAAATTAAAACCACAATGAGATACCACTTCACACCTGTTAGATGGGACATCATCAAAAAGACAAGAGGTGAGTGCTGGTGTAGATGTGGAGAAAAGGGAAACCTGTGCACTGCTCATGGGATTATAAACTGGTACAGCCACTACAGAAAATAGTATGGAAGATCTTCAAAATATTAAAAATGGAACTACCATATGGCTTAAGAATTCCACTTCTGGGAACAGAACCAAAGGAAGCAAAAACATATCTGCATCTTCGTAGTCACAGCATTGTTTACACTAACCAAGTCATGACAACAAAACAAGTGTCCACGAATGGATGAATGGATAAAGAATTTCTGAGCCATAAATATTATTCAGCCATAAAAAATAAGGAAATCCCATCATTTACAACATGAGTGAATCTTGAAGGCTCTACACTAAGTGAAATAAGTCAGACAGAGAAAAACAAATATTATATGAATCAAAAAATATTATATGAATCATCTTACATGCATGTGAAATCTAAACAAAATAAACAAAAATCAAACTCAGAAAGAGATCAGACTTATGGTTACCAGAGGTGGATGCTTGGGATAAGGGGGATGGGAGGAAGGTGGTCAAAAGATACAAACATCCAGTTATAAGTACATGGGTGTAAAGTATGGCATAGAGAACACAGTCAATAATATTATACTAAATTTGTAAGGCGACAGACGGCAACTACACTTTTCCTGGTGAGCATTTTGTAATGTATATAAATGTCGAATCACTCTGTTGTACACCTGAAACTAATATAATATTGTATGTCAACTATACTTTAATTAAAAATGAAAAGATAAATCAGTACCAGGATGTACTGTACAGTGTGATGACTATAGGTAACACCACTGTATGATGTATAGGAAAGTGGTTAAGAAAGTAAATCCTAAGAGGTCTCATCACAAGGAATTTGTTTTTCCTCCTTTCTTTTTTAATTGTATCTATATGTTATGATAGATATTAGCTGAACCTATTGTGGAAATCATTTCACAATATATATAAATGAAATCTTCACAATGTACACCTTAGCTTATACAGTGATGTATGGTAATTATTTCTCAATAAAATTGTAAAAGAAAAAGATTCCCCATACATATATTAAAACATACTATATTCTTTTCTCACAAACCAACATAATATAAATATCTGGAAATAACTGCTTTAATCCCAAAAACCAGAACAGTATCTATCATAGTAGGGATTCAATAAACACTTGGTTAAATAAATAAATATTTAAAAATGTATGTCTATTCTGCAATGTGTTTGTGATATTTATTTTACAACAAATTTCTTTTTCCCAAATCTTTGAGTAAAACAAATGTTCTGGGAAGAATACATAATGAGATTTATAGCACTGTTTCAAGCCTCCAGTGGGAGAAGCTGAATAGTTTGCTGCAAAAGGTTTTATAGGTTTTAAAAGAACAAGCAACTCTTCCTCGCTTCCTCAAAAAGTGTGTGTTAAAAATATTCTATGGATAAAATATATGTATAAACTATTAACTGATTTCAGACATCTTCTATGATAGCAATTACTAACCTTTATCCAAACATAAATATATTTTAAGTCCTCAAGACACTGATGATTATTAATGATCCTGAATGCTACTAATCCCTGTCTCCTACAAAAGCTAAGGAAGTAGAAGAATTCACAACACTCAGGGCTAGCTCTCTTCCTCAATATCAATCCTGTTTTGTGCTGTTCACACCGATCTGCCTCATATTGCCCTAAGGAATAGGAGTCAGGACAGATCATCCAGGCCAACTACATAAGAAGGAAGGGATCAAGAGGAAAGTCTAACCTGTGAAAGAATTTAGATCATGAAAATAATCAAGGAGTTGTAGAAGCCAGCACAAAGCATATAGTTCTCCCATAATCACTCCTTTTTCCCAGCTCTGCACAGATATCTACAGACAAGGAAGGTGAACATTCCCCATCTAGCCACAGAGTAAATTTGCCCCACAGCAAAACACTCTAGAAACAACATTTCCAAGGGTGCCTGGGTGGCTCAGTTGGTTGGGCCACTGCCTTTGGCTCAGGTCATGATCCTGGAGACCCGGGATTGAGCCCCATATCAGGCTCCCTGCTCCGTAGGAAGCCTGCTTCTCCCTCTCTCACTCCCCCTGCTTATGTTCCCTCTCTGGCTGTGTTTCTCTCTGTCAAATAAAATCTTTAGGAAAAAAAAAAAAAAAGAAACATCATTTCCCTTTTTATCCCCTTCTCTCCTCACTTTGTGGTGCTTTGTGCTTTTAATTTCAAGATTCTTATTCCCCTTTCCATCCAATATAAAGAGTAAACCAATATTTTGTATGATGAGAAAAAAGTATTCCTTTTCCATGTAAATCATGCAAAAAAAAATCCTTTGTGGATAAACTATCCAAAGTTGATCTTATAAGACAGAATGTGTGGCCAAGAGTGGGGCTCTGGAATCAGTCTGCTTCTGTTGCAGGCCAGCTGCACCATTTCCAGGCTGGGTTACCCCGGACAAATGGCTTAACCTCTCTGTGCTTCACATTTCTCTTCTCTGCAACTAGAATAATATCTCATAGGCTTACTGATAGAAAGAAATTATGTATATAAAACCCTTAAAATTGTTCCTGTTCCATAGTGAGCACTCTTATTACAAGGTGGTGTTCTTATTCGTGTAAATGAGGTTCAAGAATTTAGCTTGAGACTCTTCAAACAGCTGGCCCTTGCTCCCTTCTGCTGCCTCCTGCTTTTGCTTCATCACATTACCTATCCCTCTGCTCCACTGAAGCCAGATTACTGTTTAGTCCCAATCTATTTTATCTCTGTATTCCTTATCTGTGTTCATACTGCACAGCCCCCTCTCCATCCAACATTCACTTTGCACTATCAAGCTTCAGCCAAGTTAACATTGATCGCTGCTGTATTTGTGCCCCTAGCCAGACATTTAGTACAGATTTCTTCATTTCTGTTTCTTCCTTTCCTCCTCTTGACTATGAACTCTTCAAGGACAGGAGAGTATTTTGGCCAACCTTTTAGCCAGAGCACCTAGCAGCTGTTGGATAGAATGCATTTTTTTTTTAAATGTATGCTGAATTAAAGAAGGCTTAAGGACCCAGTCTAGTAATTCTGAAGTCATAAAGTTCTGTTTAAAGTATTACCACAGGAATTGACTCAGTGGCCTCTTCTGGCAGCAAATCTTACTTATTACTATAAACTGCCTAAAGGGATTGTCTTTATTTGTTCAAAATTCAATGTCCTTTCATCACATTTGGTGAATTGAGTTAAGAAACTTACTTTTATTAATGAAATTCAATTTCAAATATATCTGAGATGTTTCTAACAACATCATTCAGAGTCCTCGAGAGTTTTCTTCTTTCTGAGAAAAGTAATGCTCCTTTTGTCTATTTCTTTGTTCTTTCGTTTATAAGAATAATATAGTGCTTTTCTCAATCATTTATACTGTATTCAATTGGTTCAACATATTTTTTTCATTATATAAAACAAATGACCCATATTTTTACCTTTTGGTAAATTTTACACAAATTGACTGAAGTATCTTACATAAATATCTATGTCATTTTTATTTTTCAAATTGACCCTTTACTAAAGAAAGGAACATAGTCTACCCTATTATGATGGCTCAAAGATGCATTTGTGTTTGTGAAATGGTAAAATCAATGGATAGGATTGTATACTTTATTCAGTTATATCCCAAATCCAAACACTTCTTTCCATTGTCACTGATGCTAAATTTATAATCACCATCATCTCTCAACTCACCTGATATGGTTGCCTTTAAACTGACTGCTGCTTCTGAGCTTGCCTTTCTGCTAAATGTTTAACAGAACATCTGAAATGCTGTTTTAAAATTTTCATGAGGTCATACTAGTCCCTTGCTATCTCTACTGTATCATGAATAAAGTCTGGACTCCTTACAATGGCTTCTGAGGTCCAACATCACCCGGCTGCTACCTGCCTATCAATCCCCTCCCTCCCCCCTTGCTACTATGCCCTGGATTACTACACCACTGGCATGCTGGGATTTTTTTCCTCCTTGAGTATGTTGTGTTTTCTCCTTTCCTAACCCTTTATACCCAGTGCTTCCTCACTTCCTAATGTTCTGTCTTGAAGGTGAGGCTGTGTCCTTACCATCTCTGAAATGTGACCTCCTCTGTGAGGCTTACCTTCCCTGACTGCCTCTGCTCAGGATGACAATTAAGTCCCCTTGCTGTAGGTCACTCTGCGGCTGTCATCTCCCACAGTCAGTTATTTCTCAGCTTTGTGTGCCTAATGGCCCTGTGAATTCAGTCTGCCCAGGATCCTGGTGTTCAGATCCATCAGTCTCTGCTGTCGCATATATTGATGCTTCCCTCTTCCAACACCTGGTTAAAGCAGAAAACCTCACAAACCCCCATGCCTGAGTCATTTTGCTCCCTGTAGGCTCCCCTCAGTTCATCATTCATACCATAAGTAACCTAGGGAGAATTGGGATTGTAAACTGGTCCTGTTCCAGCCATAGGAGCCTCATGACACTACTGGGTCACCACATGTTGGTATGGGATTACTCATATCAACTCATATCCAGATGATCTCTTCCTAAAGGCATAAGCAAAAACACTGAGCATTCCTTCAGGTAAGAGTTCCTAAAACTACTCTCCCTAGGTTTGATCTCAAGAAGCTGGGAGGGGAAAACTGCCACTTTCCTCTTCCACCTAGCCCTTCTTTCTCTCCATCTCTTGTGCCATTGCCAAAGGAATAAACAAATAAATCTTTCTTCCTATTGCCATTTCTACATGATTTCAAATTCCTTTATATAAAATTACATGCAAACGTAGTCATTTATGCTTGCTGACAAACATCAAGATGAAAAGTAAAAGTCAGTGAATCATTTTAATGTTTCATCCTTAAATTACCAAGCCACTGGGTCTGGGCTAGACTTCAAATAATAGACTAATCCACAAAGTCTGGTCTTTATATATAGCGGAGAACTAAAGAAATTTAGAAATCCTTTCTTTCTCTGGGCACTTGGGTGGTTCAGCTGGTTAAGCGCCACTCTTGTTTTCAGTCAGGTCATGCTCTCAGAGTGTAGGGATGAAGCCCCATCTAAGGCTCTGTGCTTAACATGACTTACCTGGAGATTCTTTCCCCCCTCTCCTTCCCTCCGTCCTCTACTCCTCCCCCTGCTTGCTCTCCTTCTTTCTCTCTCTCAAGTAAGTAAATAAATAAAATCTTTAAGAAAAAAAAATCCTTTTGTTCTCAAGATTGTCTGATTTTAAGCCATATGTCAAAATAATCCTTTAAATGATGGAAACTGAAGGTCTTGTCTTATCTATACCCCATATCAGGCAGATGACTTGGCTGTCCTGGAAGGAAAGAGAAAGCAAAAAAGAAAAATGCATATGATCACGTGATTGCCTTAGACAGAAATGTAGAGAATGGGAAAGAACAACTGTTTTCCTACATGTAATGCAAAAAAAAGGATAAAGATAACTTCATTTAGATAAAACTTCATCAACAAAAATAATAAGGCTAACTGCATAACTTAAGTGTTATTTATTCAGCTAATTAAATCATAGCCACGATTTGGGAAATACACACATACATTGACACACATACACAATATACCCAAATCTGAATTTCCAAGTAGATAATTTAGGCCGCTGTTGTTCTCATTATTTGCTCTTATTCTAGGTAGGATTTTAAATGTTTAATTTTGCTGATTTACCAGCAAAGGTCATTTTGAAGCATCAAAAAAGATCTGGATGGTAAGAACAAAGCAAGAATGGCATTTGATGCTGAGGCAGAAAAACCATTTAAAAAAATGGCACAGATGCTCTACTATCATGAAAGTCTGGAACCACTTGAGATAGGTACAAATGCCCCCTCTCTATTTTTCTTAACTTACTAACTTTGTTGACCCTTTATGTCAAGATTTATAACCAACACATTACCTATATTATATGCAATAATTGTGTTTGTGGTCTTGCTCATTTAACAATTCTAAGCCCAAGATAAATATGTTTTCAACACAGAACAATGATCTACTTTATGAAACATTTCATAATTTTTTTCCAAATTGGTATTCTAATACTATTGAAAGTAGATGTCTAGTCAGAATTATCTTTTAAACAGTGTCCAGGAAACCATGTACAAGTGAAGACTTTTTTGAATACACACTTTTTTTTTGAACATTTATATATATATATTTTTTTACTGTTACTAAAATTTTTTTTTCCAGTGTTCCAAGATTCATTCCCCGTTCCCCACACCCAGTGCTCCATGCTTTAGGTGTCCCCAGTACCCACCACCAGGCTCTCCCATCCCTCCACCCCCCTCCCTCCAAGACCCTCAGTTTGTTTCTGTGTCCAAAGTCTCTGTTGTTTCGTTTCCCTCCCTAGATTACCCTAGTTCCCATTTACTTTCCTTCTCCCACTGTCCTCCAGTTTACCCCTCATGCACCGCAAGTGAAACCATGGGATACTTGACTTTCTCTTCTTGGCTTATTTCACTCAGCATAATCTCTTCCAGTCCGGTCCATGTTGCTACAAAAGTTGGATATTCACCCTTTCTGATGGAGGCATAGTATTCCATTGTGTATATGTACCACATCTTTATCCATTCATCTGTTGATGGGCACCTTGGCTCTTTCCACAGTTTGGCGATTGTGGCCATTGCTGCAATGAACATTGGGGTACATATGGCCTTTCTTTTCACTACTTCCGTATCTTTGGGGTAAATGCCCAGTAGTGCGATTGCAGGGTCAAAGGGTAGCTCTATCTTTAATTTTTTAAGGAATCTCCACACTGTTTTCCAAAGCGGCTGCACCAGTTTACATTCCCACCATTAGTGTAAGAGGGTGCCCCTTTCTCCGCAGCCTCTCCAACACTTGTTGTTCTCTGTCTTGTTAATTTTGGCCATTCTGACTGGGGGGTAAGGTGGTATCTCTGTGTGGTTTTGATTTGAATTTCCCTGATAGCTAGTGACGCTGAACATTTTTTCATGTGTCTGTTAGCCGTTTGTATATCTTCTACAGAGAAGTGCCTCTTCATGTCTCTTGCCTATTTTTTGATGTGTTCATCTTCTTTTTGGGTGTTGAGTTTGAAGTCCCAGAAGTTCATTTTCGCTTTTGTCTCCTTTGCCTTTGGAGACGTGTCTTGAAAGAAGTTGCTGTGGCCGATGTCAAAGAGGTTGCTGCCTATGTTCTCTTCCAGGATTTTGATGGATTCCTGCCTCACGTTGAGGTCTTTCATCCATTTCGAGTTTGCCTTTGTGTGTGGTGTAAGAGAATGGTCTAGTTT
>PITA01017184.1:0-14518 GCA_004023965.1 Spilogale gracilis | reverse complement strand
CCTGTAGTGTCATTTGCAAATATCTTTTCCCATTCTGTGGGTTGCCTTTGTTTTGTTGACTGTTTCCTTTGCTGTACAGAAGCTTTTAATTTTGATGAAGTCCCAGAAGTTCATTTTCGCTTTTGTCTCCTTTGCCTTTGGAGATGTGTCTTGAAAGAAGTTGCTGTGGCCGATGTCAAAGAGGTTGCTGCCTATGTTCTCTTCCAGGATTTTGATGGATTCCTGCCTCACGTTGAGGTCTTTCATCCATTTCGAGTTTGCCTTTGTGTGTGGTGTAAGAGAATGGTCTAGTTTCATTCTTCTATATGTAGCTGTCCAATTTTCCCAGTACCATTTATTGAAGAGGCTGTCCTTTTTCCACTGGATATTTTTTCCTGCTTTGTCAAAGATGATTTGACCATAGATTTGTGGGTCCATATGTGGGCTCTCCACTCTGTTCCATTGGTCTATTTCTCTGTTTTTGTGCCAGTACCATGCTGTCTGGGTAATCACAGCTTTGTAATAAAGCCTGAAGTCAGGTAATGAGATGCCCCCAGCTTTGCTTTTCTTCTTCAGCAATTCCTTAGCGATTCGGGGTCTTTTTTGGTTCCATATAAATTTTAGGATTGTTTGTTCTAACGTTTTGAAGAATGTTAGTGGAATTTTGATCGGAATGGCATTGAAAGTGTAGATTGCTCTGGGCAGTATAGGCATTTTGACAATGTTTATTCTTCCATGAGCATGGAATGCTCTTCCATCTTTTTGTGTCTTCTTCAATTTCTTTCATGAGTGTTCTGAATAGACACTTTTAAATTAGGGCTGGATTTGACCCCAGTTATAACTTCCAGCTTCGTATATAGATGATTTGTTTGAATTATCAAAACCTTATAAAATGAGGATAAGACCTACCTTAAAATATTGTTGTGATGGTTAAATGTCAATCAAACATACCTAAAAACCTTCAACAGCTGTTACAAAACATAGGCAAGCTATGTTTGATATCTTTAAGAAGGAATAGTTAAAATTTTAAAGACAAGACAGAAATGCCAGATCTGTACTCCATATTTTTATTACCTTTAATGTATCTGAATCCAATATTGAAGTGTAAATTGGGAGGGGAAATGCCAAATAAGGGGGAAAGCCATTTTTCTATTAAACATAAGCCAAAGCTATGTATATATCCAGAAAGAAATGTGACTGAACTTTGCTTTAAAATCTATTGATTTTGAGAAGAAAACAAGAATTAGGAATTTGAAAGACATACAATGAGGACAAGACAGGTGTGTGTGTGTGTGCATGTGCATGCAACCCATAGTGCATGTGCGTGTGTGTGTGTGTGTGTGTGTGTGTGTGTGTGTGTAGATGTGTGTAGATGTGTGTGTACGTGTACTGGGCACGGAATTCCTAACCACCACTTACTAACCTCTAAGTTAGAGAAGCTTTATGTTCTACAGCAAAAAGACGTTTTTGCTGGGAATACATTTGTATCACAGTTTGTGAAGCTATTCTCTTAAAAAGAAACTGCATCTGCTCTTTATTTTACTTTAAACTATTCCATAGTTTCACTAGATTTGTTCTTGGTTGGGGTAATGTCAGCAGGTCAGCTTCCCACTTTGTGTTAAGTAGAATCTCCATTCATTATAGAATAAATAATTCAATAAGGTTTGAAAGCACTTGCCTTCATTTTATAACCAATCATGTTTGTGGGCAAGCATCTTAGTCCATTTGAGCTGTTGTAACAAAGTATCACAGACTAGGTAGCTGATAAACAACAGAAACTTATTTCCCAAAGTTCTAGAGGCAGGGAAGTCCAGGATTGTGTTGCTGGTAGCTAGGGTATTTGATGAGGGCTTCCTGGTTCATAGATGTACATCTTTTCACTGTGTCCTCACATGGTGAACAGGGCAAGGGCATTATCTGTGTCCTCTTTATAAAGGTACTAATGCTATTCACCTGCCAGTACCATCATCATGAGCATTAGGATTTCAACATTTGCAGATGCCTGGATGGCTGCAACTCTTGATCTCAGGGTTGTGAGTTTAAGTCCCACATTGGACTTGGAGCCTACTTAAAATTAAAAGAAAAAAGGGGATTTCATTACATGAATTTGGGGAGAATACAAAAATTCATACCATAGCAGCTGGCATACATCAACATGAAAATTAAAGATATTTGGACAAATCATCTAATTATTTGGTCTTTAGTTTGTTAAGCATCCAGATAATTAGATAATAATTAGAAACATCCAGATCATTCAGTAACCTCTTGTTTTATTTTTTGGTTTTGTTTTGTGCTATATGTACAATGTATTCTGTAGATGGAAAAACATAAAAATTAGAGACGATGAATTATACCTTGGTTAACAAGATATATTATTTCCTTGGAATTTCAATTACAGCATTCATTCTTTTTAATGATATTTCTCTTATAGGACACCTGACTGGCTCAGTCAGTTAAACATCCAACGCTTGAGTTCAGCTCAGGTCATGATGTCAGGACTGTGAGACAGAAACCTGGCTCAGACTCACTCAGTGGGGAATCTGCTTGTCCCCCTCCCTCCCTCTCTGCCCCTTCCCCTGTCTTCCCACCTGTTCCTACTGCTCTTACTCACACTCCTGCTCTCTCTCTCTAAAACAAACAAATAAATAAATAATAAAATCTTAAAAAATATTTCTTTTATTATAATTCAAATGACTTACATGGTTCAATAGCATTTTTCTAAAACTTAAATAATAAATTTATATAAACAAAGGGCACAATAATATATAGAGAAAGATCTATGTTTGAGAGGTATGTGATTTTCTTTTAGCTTTCTTTTGGTTATTTAGCTACATATATAGTATACCCAATACATTTAATTAACATACTTTTTTTTCTTTCTTTCCAAACAGACTTAGAATGCAGTAATTCAAGAATTTTATAATACAGTGGAGTAGCTTAACAACTGCTTATGTGCTTCCCATGATATGTTCTCTATATTGTAAGTATATATTTACTTTGATGCTGGCTTGATTGTGGGAGAAATGTGTTCAGTTAGAACTTACAGGTAACCTAGATTGTTTCAGAATTATTATAAGCTAAAACTCATCCAAAATATACAAAACTTGTAGAAGTTTATCTTATATGAAGAGATATCCTGTAAATCTAGATTTAATGTTGTATCAAAGTTAAAGCTTAATATAATTATCTATTGTGGTAGAATAATACACCTTTAAGGTTTGGTTATATTTTAATAAATATTTTACCTAATAGCCTTAATATTTTTATACTATTTTTAGTTTTCTATAATTTTTTTAAAAATATTGGACCTGCAAAATTTTATGCTAAAGTATCAAAATCTTAAAATCATTTTTCAAAAATATAATGTGTAATAACATTTTTAGGTCATGCCAATTTCTTTATTAGTGATCTTTTCAAAAATGGTTTTAGTTTTGGCAAGATAATACCTACAAGCACTAAATTATCTGTGTGTGTGTATGTGTAGTTTCTTTAATAAGTTATATAAAAAAGAGAAGAAAACTGGTCTTTATTTGGTAAAGGAAACTCTTACTATTAATTTCATGTTGCCAGAAAGTAAAGAAGGGAATGAAAGCCTGGAATACTATGCTGTTTTTGAGTTCGGTACTGAGCTGAAAGTACTAACTCACAGCAGTGGGAAGGAAAGGAGGTAGCCCAAAACTTTTTCCTCACAAGAAAATAAGCCAGAACTAGAGCCCATCAGTAATCACAAGTGTCCCCACAATTTATGGTGCAGGTAAGCCATCAGGAGATGCTGTTCCTTGACAACACTTGATAATTCCAGACCTACAATGGTTCTTTGTTCTCCCATCTCTTTCCTTGCTGAAGCCCCTGTCTGAGTATCTAACATCTATTACAGTGACTTGGAACTTAGTGAGTCTTGATCTTTCTCTACAAAGGCAGGAGAACGAGGTGTGACTGATTATACTATGGAGGCTGAAGTAAGAGTAGACAGGTCATTAGCATGTCATTTCAGAACACTGAAAGCTTTTGACACAAAATATAATTCAATACACAATATACGGTTCTAAAGTAGTGCTATCTAATAAAAATAAAATGTGAGCCAAACATATAATTTAAATGTTTCTTGTGGCCACATTTTTAAAAAGAAGAAAGAAGCAGGTAAAATGGGGTTTAATAATATATTCTACTAACCATATATATGCAAAATACAATCATTAACATGTGGTTGATGTAAAAAATACTGATACCTTTTATGTCCTTTTTCTTCAGTCTAAGTCTTTGAAACCCTGGGTATACTTATAGCACATATCAATCAGGATACTACATCTATATTGGATATTCTTGATCTGTATTTAGACTTCATAAAATTTACAGTTGAAAAAAAAGAGTCACAAAGCCAAGTTGTTCCACACATTCTTAAAGTATTCCAATAACTAAATTGAGTATTATTTTTTTAATTTAAATTAACCGAAATTAAAAGTGATTTCCTCAGTCACTCTTGCCACAACTCAAGTACTTGACAGTTCCATGTGTCTAATAGCTACGATGTTGGACAGCTGTTTTCTGGAGAACTGTTGACATAGAGCATAATTCCACTACCTAATGAACTTTGTAGGTTAATGTCAGAACACACCAATGAAGCCTATTACTTCAAAATTTTAATGAGAAAACATGTCAAATCCTACATTTGTGACTTAAAATGAGATTTTAACCACCCTCATCTTATCCATGATAAATTATAGATAAGAAAATATACAAGTCTAAACCTTAAGGTTGTAATAATGCACATTGGAATTTGTTTTAAGTTTGCTTCAGCGTACATGCCCTGTTGTAACTAAATGAATCAGCTGATCACCGCCCTTCCCATTACAATGAATGATTCAAAAGCAAAAAGTAAAAATTTTAAAGATGTCTCTGTCAAATACATTGTTTAAAAATGAAAATAGAAGCTTTAGAGTTACAGATCACATAACTGATAAATGCTTTGTATTTAGAAATTATAAAGAAGTCTTAAAACTTAACAGAAAGAAAAGAAACAACCCAGTTTAAAAATGGATAAAAGATCTGAATTTCACTAAAAAGATGTATGGATGGCCAATAAGTATATGGGAAGATATTCATCATCATTAGTCATTAGAGGGATGCAAATTAAAGCCACAATTAGAAACCACTAGGCATGTATTAACATAAAATTTAAAAATCTGGCAATACTAAATGCTGGTGAGCATGTAGAGCCCCAGGGACTCTCATTTGTGGCTGATAGGAATTTAAAGTTGTACCAAGACTCTGGAAAACTGTATGCCAGTTTTTTGTAAAGTTAAATATACACCTAACCATATGATCCAGCAATCCCATTCCTATGTTACCCAAGTGAATTTCAAAGTTATTTTTACACAAAATTCTATAGGTGAATATTTATAGAAATTTTATTTGTAATTTATAAGACATCCAAATAACCAAAATGTTCTTCAGTTGGTGAATGGATGAACAAACTATAGTATATCTATATAATGAAATACTACTGAACTATCAAAAAGAAAGAGTTGTTGATTTATGCAAATTATTGATTTATGCAGTATCATGGATAAATGTCAAATGTATTTTGCTAAGTGAAAGAAGAAAGACCCAAATGACTTAATATTGTATGATTCCATAGATATAAAATACTAGAAAGCAAAATATAGAAACAACAAACAGATCAGTGGTTGCCAGGGGTTAGGAAATATGGGAGGACTGACTATGAATTGATAGTGTGAGGAAGTTTTGGGGTTAATAGAACTGTTCTTCATGATACTGCAATTCTGGGTGAATGACTATGCATTCATAAAAACCTATAGAAATGTACAACACAGAGTGAGCTACACAGTATGCAAATTAAAAATAAGAAAATAATTGAATATTGAAATATACCAAGATAGAATACAGACTGTGACAAATGAACCGAACCAAATTACAAAAGTAAGACATAACCTCTTTTTCCTTCGGGGAGTAAAGGATCTAGCCTAAGTAACTTAGGGAAAAAATCTTTTGAGAGGACAAAGACTAAAATGAATAATGCTAAAGAGAAAATAACTGTACATAGACAATGTACACTCTTTGATAATTCTCCCCCAGCAGGAGTACAGGTGAGTAATTATGTAACCACTTTAAATGTATATTAAGGTGGAGCACATAAATAAATAAATTGCTGATAACAGAAGCTAGGTTCCTCATTGTCAGTGAACGAAGTTATAAATTATCAAAGGGAAATCGTTAAAATTAACCTGGTAGTGCTACTTTAGAGACAGAGATATCAATATGAACTCATTTTTATTTTAGTATAACTACAATTAGATAGAAAAAAATATGAGTATGTGTGCTTACATGGGTATACATTCACACTATTTATTAGCTGTATCTATCTACTGAAATGTCCTAGAAGTTGTAACACCACAGTAACAATGAGCACACCTCGTGCCAGATTTTAGCTACTAAATACCATTCTCCTATTTAAAAAAGGGGGCACTTGGGTGGCTTAGTGGGTTAAGTGTTTGACTTCAGCTCAGGTCATGATCTTGGGTCCTGGGATCAAACCCCACATCAGGCTCCCTGCTTGGCAGGAAGTCTGATTTTCCCTTTCTCTCTGCCCCTACCTCTCCGTGTGTGCTCTTGCTCTCTCTCTCTCTCTCAAATAAATAAAGTCTTTAAAAAAATAAAAAATAAAAAAAGGAACCCAGGCCATCAGGAATAATGGCTGACTTGAGAGCTATAGAAAGAAAAAATATTGTTAAAAGTCAAATATCTTCAAGTGCCAGAAAGGAAAAAAGGAGCAAAAAGTGATTAGAGTTTGTCAAAGGACAAAGGCACTAACCAGAAAGAGTTCCCAGTGACAAAAACTGAAGCACTTTGTGCAATAAAATAACGATTGTATGAGGCTATAATCTAGCAAATAAAATAAATATTGATGAATTCACACTAA
The DNA here is from genome assembly GCA_004023965.1 of Spilogale gracilis. Lineage (NCBI taxonomy): Eukaryota > Metazoa > Chordata > Mammalia > Carnivora > Mephitidae > Spilogale > Spilogale gracilis. Next base: position 7,599 of record PITA01017184.1, on the reverse strand, counting down.
TACAAATAAATGATTGAACAGAAAAATAAATGATAGAGAAGGCAAAAAACTTCTTTACAGAGTAATTCCAAATAATGTATATAGACACCTCACCCCCCCCTCCCAGGAGGCAAAGCTTAGTTCCTCTTTGCTTGAGTGTGAGCTAGACTTCATGCCTCAGAGAGCATAGAAGTGTGGGGCAAGGGTAATTTTTCATGGAGAAATGTGGCAGATAACACCTTCATTGAGTGATCAAGCTTAACATCTCCAAAATAAATTATGTCAATCTCCTGTACTCTGGTGTGATTTAATGAGTACACATCATTTCCGTTATATTTTTTTCCACAAACACAGAGCTCCATTGTAATCTTGAAAAAAAAAAAAATGAGGCAAAGTCAAATTAAAGCATGTACTAAAGAATACATTACCAGTATTCTTCAAAAGTTTCAAAATCATGAAAGACTGAGTAACACAGCTAAAGAGATGAGATATGACTTAAGGCAATGTGGTACCCTGGATTGGATATTGAAACAGAAAAGAGGCATCAGTGGGAAAACTGGTGAAATCTGAATAAAACCTCTAGTCTACTTAATATTGTTTTGCCAATGTTCTTAGCATTGACAAATGAACTATGATTATATTGATAGTGGAACAAGCTGGTGAAGGGAGTTCTCTGTATATCCTGGCAACTTTTCTATAACTTGTTTTATTATTTACAGATATATTATTTATACTTCTATTATAGATGTGTTTATATGTCTATCATTATAAAGTTCTTTGAAAATGAATTATAAGTTTTTAATACTTGGTCAGTGATAAATCTACTTTTAGAAAGATTTTTCTCATATGTAATATAATCCTTTCTACCCCAGCAATAAGCACATCTTGCCATTTCTGTCTATCCACTCTATTATTAAGAATCTCTGCTCTTTATTTGCCATAAAAATGTTCATTACTTAAAATTTAGAATTATGATTTATTCACATGTATTTGCATTTTTAACAATTTATATTACTTAAACTATCCAAAATGATGGTTGTTTAATTTGTAATGCTCCAATGAAATTTAATTAAAATTAAATCTGACCATTTGGTTCCATATTATTTGGTAATACAGCCTTTCTGGTCACATAGGCTCAGCAACTTGACAATAATTATGGCTGGCTATAGTTTTCATTATATAAATGTATATACATTTGGACATAAAAAGTCAATAAATAGCCAAAATAACCATAGTGCCTTTTAAAAATTAGGATAGTTAAGGGGTTGTGTACCTTATCCAACACAACAATATTGCATCACAAAGCCAGAATCCCTTTATGCTTTTTTAGGAGTTTAAAGCTTTCTTTATACACATATGACATTTTGGCCTTTCAGTGAGTATGCAAAGTAGGAAATTCAAATAACATTCTTTAGTTATAAATAAGAAAAGAAGTCTTTGCCAAGCTAAGTGACTTGCCTAGAGGCAGGCAGCTTGTGAAATGTTGAGCATCTAATGCAGAACACACCTGGCTTAACTCTGAATCCTTCATCTTTGTACCACATCAAGTACACACTATATGGACATATTCTTATTTGTTAGAGTATATTCTTGTTTTTCTTAACTTCAGAGATAACTAGGCTCTTTTCCTTAAATTAAAAGAAATTTTAACAAATTGTACACCATTAAAAGAAAAAATATTATTCACATTTAAATCAAAAACTTCCACCTGAAATACTTATTTTCTTCAAAATCCAATCTAGATTACTAGACTGGAAATCACTATTGCTTATTTATTTGTAATATACAAAAGTGTACTTTCACTTTAAGGAAATCTAAGGAATGAGAACCAAAAAAAGAAAAATCACAAAATACATAAACTAAGAAGTGATTCTTTTTCATTATAAAATGATCATTTGTCTCACAAAAGCATTTATCATGTCTTTTCTTAGATAACAATCTTCCCTGGTACAATCTTATTAGGTTTATACATAGTATTTACGAAGAAATAGATATTATGAAGCAAAGCAGACTTACCCTTGGACATCGTGATCTTTGCCTTTAGTATTTTAGTATTTTATTTTAGATCCTTGCCTTTAGTATTAGTATTACTATCCCTATATGCTGCGAGAGTGATCTGATAATCCATAGGCAGTTTTAATATGGGAAAAATTTATAGCATACTCTCACTTGTCAATAAATCAAGCTTTTTCCCTATTGCTTTCCAATCACAATATCAACTTCTAAGAGAACTTGTTTTATTAGGTAATTTGAAAAAAAATTATTAGGCTATTTGAAAAGCTCTTGAATAAGAGAGGATGACAAACAATAAAAGAAGATACATTGATAGGAAAAAAAAACCTATACCTTCCAATAATATTATAATGGGTACAGAAGACATGTGCAAAATCCAACTGATCCATACTATGTGCAAGTCCCATTTGATATCTATTAAAATACATAAATATACATTGAAGATTTCAAATCTACCTCTACCATACCTGAATGCTTAGAGCTCTCACTATTATCTTTTTTCTAATCTAAACTCCTTCTACCATCATAAAAGCTTATTACATTTTTGTGGGTTTTCTTGTTGTTCAATAAGTTATTCAGAAAAGTTCTTTTTTATAAGACCTCTCTCTTTTGTACTAAGCCTTCCTACTGTACTGCTTGGTGAATAATGGGTGCTTAAAAATATTTGCAGTGTTGGATTTCTAAATAAAATACCATTGAGCACATTTTTCAGTTAAGGAAACTAGGCTTAAGATGTCAGAGAGTACCCGAGGTAGCATGAGTGGAACCACGAGTGTGATTGGCTCTGGAGTCCTGGTCTTTGTGTTGACCATTCTATATGCAGAAACCTATATGATTCTAGCAGATGTAGGGTAGAGTATAGATAGCCAGATGGACACAGGAATGGATGGAGGAAGAGGGAAGGATGGAAAGACAGACAGCCTGTTCTGTTACGGCTCCCTGGTATCTCCTGATAATATCTGTCTGGTAATATCTTATCCAAATGTCAAAAACATGTTTAAGGGAATTTGGAAATGTAATTGGCAGAGAATTCCACAGAACTTGGATAATAATAATAATTTGGAGAAGCTGAGGATACAATACTTGCACCTTCTGTGCCCTGGAAAACTTACTGCTTTATTTTGGTTACTCCAAAAAAGCTCATTTACCTTTATCTTGGTAGTACAGTCAAATCAGTGCCTATGGAACACTGTACATATAATTATGGCTACTTTATATATTCTTTTCTTATCCCTTGAATGATATATCTTTATTTTGAATATGCAGATATAAGCAGCTCTAAGACTATACTTCAAATTATATGCTCTGGGGGAAGAGTTAGTAGACAAAGATGTCTTGAAAGTCTGAATTTATTATTGTTAAATTGGTCTTAAATTTTTATTTTTAGTGACTATGATTTCCCTGTAGCTACACTATAAACAGAAAACACTTCACATCGAACAAACTCCTCTAGGAAAAAATACTGTAGTGTGAATATTTATGTAAATAAGTACTTAGAATAAGTAGAAAGAAATAAACATTACCTAAACTTTTATTAAAAACCAGGCATATTAACCCTTTGAGATTTCTAGCTATCCTTATAAAACAAATTACCATTCTATAGATTTTTCAGTCTAATTTAAATTGTTTTCAACTATCTCTATTTGGTTTTCTTTCCTTTTCAGTGTATCGTCCTATCAAAAAATTAATCTTTCATTTTTTTATATCAGCACTTTTTCAAATTTATATTTTTTTGTACTTGAAACAGTAGGATATTAATTTAAAATTTGTGACTTTGAATCAATGTCATTTACACCCCAAAAAATGAATATAGTGATTTCCCCATTCTTATGTTGGAATATCATAATCTATCTCAAAATAGATTTGTGTTGCTACAGGCATATGCTTCCTTCGTTTATGGATGCACAATATCAAATCTTCATTATGTTCAGAGCAGAGGTTGAAGATGGAGAGCTGCCTTCCATGACAAAGTGAGGGGAATTTATCAGTCAATCTTCAGGGAGGAGAGGATAAGTGATGTTGGATGGCCCAAAGAGTTTTAGGATAATGATGATGTGTGTTCAATATTAACTTTCATACTCTGCTATAGTATAACACCTCTCCATCTAAAACTTCAGAAACACCTGCTTATTATGCCTCTGTAAAGTGTAAGACGCAAAGTAAGAGACTGAGTTCCATATCCAGGTGAAAGTAGAGGGAAGGGAACATTTATGGTAAATAAGACATGAGTAGAAGTTTTAAATTTCTGGGGTAAGAATTGAGAGCACTAAATAATCAGGAGTTGATAAGAACCTTAGAATTCTCAGAAATCTTTGGGACATTGGAATTTCCATTGAATATGGGAAGGTTGGCTAGGAACTTCAAATATAGAGACCACAATTTATATCTAGGTTACTTTTGTTATTACAGAAATATTAAAGCAATATTTTAAAAATACAATAAAAATGTATTTCACCCAGAATACAACCACCCATAGTCATTAGTCCATGTTTCCTTTTATTCCCAAGTCATATTTACACATAATTTTATATGGTATAGTTATAATTTTCTGTTTTGATTTTGGGCTCAATCCCAAATCCGAAGCACTTTAACATATATAATTATTATGTTATAGGTATCTTTATAAAGACTATTTACTTAGTTCTTTTCTTATCTTTGATATTTGGATGTTCATGGGTTTTCATATATACAAACAACAGTTTAGTATAAATATTTAACAAATATTTTTGTCCTTATTTTGGATCATGTTCTCTTGTAGAGGAAGTAAATTCTGACTTAAGAGTCAGTCTCTAGATATTCAGAGTATATCTAGGTGTATGGCTGTGGGAAATGGTTTCAAATTTTCTAAGCCTTGTTTTCATTAAATGTAAAATGGAAATAAAAATAGGGCTTATATTGTAGGATTATTGAAAACATTAAATGCAAAAATGCGTAACAAAGATTACCCAGTGTCTGAGCAAATTTCTAGAAATTAAACTATTGGGGCTAAGGACATGATTACATGTATTCTTCCAAATAATGTTTCACAAATTAACTTTCAGAGTTTCCATCTGCCAAAAGATGAAAATTGGCCTTTATTATCTTAAACAAAAGACCACAGTGCTGAATTTATTGCTAACCTAAAGAAGGGAGAACTATATAGGTCAGGCAGAGAACTAAACTTGTCGGATATTGCTAATTTAAGGAAGGAAGAACTCTACTTCTCAGAGCAGAGAGGGCTGCTGATATTATATAGGGTTTGGGTTTAAAGTAGAATTCAGTGATCGGCAGACTTGCCGAGGCATTAGTGTATTGATGTTATTTGTGGGAACATGATTTCTTAGGTAAGAATGTCTTTGATTAGCTGACTTTCATAAGTATATTCTTCAAAATGAGTCTTTTTCTGGATCAACTGACTTTCAGAATTTAGGATTGTTACTGATTAGTTCATTTGCAAATGTGCATTTATGAGGTACATCACCATTATTTGATCAAATTTATATAAAATCAGTTCAGATGATTTTGAGAGCTGTCAATAACTGACTAAGCAGGCTTAAAACCAGTGGTGATAGTTACTTGCTACCACAGTTGCAGAAACTCGGCCATTTTTGAAGAGTGCGGGAGCATTTTATTCTCAAGCTATATTCGAAACAACCATATGAGGAAAAAATTTCATGGGAAAATGATAAATGATGCCAAGAAGCACTCTCAGTAAAGAAGACTAGGAAATAACTAGAAGTTTGCTTTTAATGCAGTCTTCTGATTGACAAGCACTACATCAGTATCAGATAGTGAAATGAATGGAGGTTAGTACCCATTGAATGGACAAGGCAAACTCAGATGGAAGTTATGTAAGTTAATAAAGTTCTCAAAGAAAACTTACTTCCTATTTCACTATCCAAAAAAATCATGAAATTTTACATTTCAGTGGGATTACAAAGGTCATCGTTTATTAACCTTTTTAGATCACAGAGCTGCTTTTTCTCTAAAGAAAGATCAGAATATCTGATCTCTGTTTTGCTTTGCATCATTTCTCTCTCCTCTTTAATATAAACTGTGCTGTTACTTGCTGGTATTTCATTGTAGAATAGCTTCCATTTCCTCTCAGAAACTTGTCACTGCCAGTTCCAAAATCCTTTTTTTGGCTCTCATCCTCCTAAATTTCCTTCTCTGTTGTTAACAATTGTGAACACTTCTTTTTTAATTGATGTTCAGATCGTGATATATTAGCATCTTTTGTTTTTTCTTCCACCCCTTCTGTTCTTCTATCATGCAAAACTAAGTCTCCTCTCTTTTGGGCTAGACCTTCCCCAAAAGATCTAAGATCTATTATGTTCTCCCTACCCCACCTTTCCTGAGAAGTATCTTAGTAAGTTAGGTGTAGGGTAACTCATTGCAGATGATGTCCATGTCTTCCATTCTGTCACTCTTTCATAACCCATTTCTGCATGGTCAACAGATGACCCATTCTATCTTGATCTCACAAAAAGAGCTTGTTTTCTGGAATCCTACAGAATAGCAAGAAATTCCCATTTCTTCCATTTATTGCTTGCTGTGACCTTATGTGAGATATTAAGTTCTTTGTGTATTTCTTTGTCTGTAAAACGTGAATTCAGTACTCAGGATGGCTATGGTGATGTGATAAAATTATGTATAGGAAGCACCTAGCACACTGTCTCTACCCAGGAGGAATACATAAATAATGCATCTTCTTATTTGTATTTATTTCTCATCACTTACTGCATTGACTTTTCCTCAGAACTGTATAACCAAAAGATCCAAGAGACCCAATGTCAAAAGCCCAGTGTCTTTGTAAATAAGGATATTGGGCAATTTATCTAATTTTACTAATTTAGGAGGAGTAATCATTCTCTATCTCAACTTCATTGTAAAGATGATAAATTGAAGTGTGACAATGACTTACAAAAGTACTTATAAGTATTATAATAACAATAATTGTTAGAATTTTTATTTTGGCAACATAAGACATTGTTTTGGCACTTAACTTACATGTATGTGTGAGTTCAATCATTACAATTGCCTACCAGAGAGTGAATATTCTTTTTAATATTTATGTGAGGGAACTGCAGCTCAAAAAGATGAAGTCATTGGGCCAAATGTACAGATTTAAGAGGGAGCAGAGCTGGAACTGAAGTACTCTGAATATTCACCCTTATCCTTAAAACCCGATGCAAATGTGAAGGGTCACAGTTGCATTAAGTCAGTGTCCTTTCACTAAAATGTTCCTTGACCATTACTTGAATTGTATCCCATCACTACTTAGACCCTTTTAAAAGCTGCTATTAATTCTTCTAAAGACATTTTGGAGTTAGATTCTATTGAGGTTATAGCTACTTTGTTCTCATATCGTTAATTCATAATTCCCTTTTGTAATCTCATGACTGGTATCTATACAAATGCTATAGGGGATTTGAGAAAGGGAAGGAAGGGAGAAAGGGAGGAAGGGAGGGAGGGAAAAGGAAGGGAAGGAAGGAGGGTGGATGGGAGGAAAAACATACCGAGGTGGGACTGCCTCTCAGGAAGGTATCTAAGCTTTTCAGGGTAAAGGTTAACCTGAGCTCATTTTCCTTACTACTCCATGCTGTTGTCAGTGTAGTCTGTCCCTTT
>PITA01017183.1:22980-44221 GCA_004023965.1 Spilogale gracilis | reverse complement strand
AAAAAAAAAAAAAAAAAAAAAAAAAAAGTGTTCCTGGAACATTTAAAAAATTGAGAAAGGACAATAAACTCCTCAGATCTCCCCAAACAACACACATAACATTTTCTGATCTTGATGCCATAAAAATGAAAATTAACATAAGAATTAGAAAACAAAACTATTACACCAAAAATCCCATTATGTGAGAAAAAAAAGAGCAAAGAAAAGAAAAAAGGAAAAAACTTTCTTCTGTAAAACAACTTTTGGATTAAAGAGGAAATAAATACTGAAACTTCACAATACCTAGAATATAAAAGTAATGGCAACACCAATACATCTAAGTGATTCAGCTTCAGCAATGCTCAGAATTAAGGCTACATCTTAAATCTCATGTTAATAATTAGGAAAAAAATGAATAAGTGAAGTTCTAACTCAAGGAGTTAGGGAAAGAAACAGCAACTGAACTAATAAAGGCAAAAAGTAGGAAATTTATTAAAGTGAAAGTCAGTTAACTGGAAACAAAAATTATAGAACAGAGACATCAAAACATACCACTCTGGGAAAAACAAACAATGTTTTAAAAGGTCAACTGTTAGCTATCTTAAGAAAATAAAGAAGCAAACGTAATACACAAGGGAGAGCCATATGCACAAGAGAAAGAGATAACTGCTCAACTCTAGGCAACTAAATTTGAAAACCTGGGTGAAATGGATGACTTATGTTCTCAGCTAAGATAGAAGAACTACACAGACCAATTACCAAAGGAGATACTGACAAAGCTGTCAAAGAGCTACTTGCCAAACATCCATTAGACCCAGACAATTTCACTGAAATTTTAAGGAACTTTCCTTCCAATGCAATTTAAAGTGTTCCAGGGCAAAGGAAGAGAAGTTTGTAAATTCCTCAGCATAAAATTAATAACCAGATCACCTAAAGACAGCACACATACATAAACTATAGACTAATCTCATTGATGAATAGTTGTAAATATCTGAAATAAAATCAAATCTAGCAATATAATAAAATAATACATATGGCCAAGTAGTTTATTTCAGGAATGGAAGAATGGTTCAAAATTACAAAATATATTAATAAAATTTGTATCAAAAGTTCAAAGGAGAAAAATCATATGATCATCTCCATAGTGATAAAGCATGTGATAAAATTCAACATGCATTCTTTTTTTTTAAAACAGGGATCAATGGATACTCCTTAACATGGTTAACTACATATTTAACATAATTCTACAAGGATTGTATTTAATGTGATTCTTCAATTGCATTATATTGCAATTAAAATGTAAAGAGGTATGCAAAGTGGAAGATATAATTGTGTAACTGAAAAACAAAAAAATTATATAGTATTACTAACTATAAGAAAATGGCAGTCTGGGAACTGGCTAGAAATGAATAAATGAATGGCTAGAAAATGAACAAACAGAAAGGACTTCCTTAATATTGGTATCAAAACCAATGAGAGTCCAAAGATTAAACTCTCAAGAACGTATAAGAGCCCTATAAAGATGTGAAACATGTCTGAAAGAAACAACAATAAGAAAAGGCTTGAATGAATGGACACCATTTTTAGATAAGTATCATGATTAAGACACAAGCTTTAAGATGATAGATGTCAAATTTTCCTAGGTTAATCTATAAAATTAAAACTGTCCACCCCCCCAAAAATTACTAATGGATTTGTTTTGTGAAACTCGGTAGGTCGATTTTAAAGTTCAAATAGAAAAATAACCAAGAATATTTGAAATATGAAAACATTAGTTATTAAAACAGTGTAGGACTAGTATAAAAAAGGGTAGATCAATTGAGAATAGCAATCTAGAAATATATCCCAGTAATATGTAAATTATCATATGATAAAAGGGTCATTTCAAATAGTAAGGAAAGAATGCATTATTTAGTAAAGGGCTTCAGGATAAAATTAACTGGGGGGAAAATGGAACCTTACATTTAGGACAGATTGTGATTTAAATGGGAAAAATCAAGTAACAGAAACATCCAACTTTAGTTTTAATATGTAAACTCAAGTAGATACACTTTTCCCTTAAAAAAAGGTACAGAAAGTATGCACAGTACACTACAATTTGTATTACCATATATGAGATTTAGATATATGGATACATTTATGTACCTACATGGTATCTCTCTCTGGAGGGGTATACAGAATCTGACATGGTGCTGATCTCTTTGGGAAGGAACTAAAGGATGGCTGTCAGGGATAGGGGAGAGACTTACTTTTTTTACTGTTTGAAGCAGGACGATGATCGAGTTATTGCATCTTCTAAGAAACATTAATTAAGAAGCATTGCTCTCAAAGGCAAATTTATTCAGTTCCTTAGGAATTTTGACCCTTGAGTGCTAGTGTAACCTACTACTTTACTATAAAGTGGTTAAGGAAGACTATCCACCCTTCAAGTTTTCTTCTAGACACATTGCATATCTTATGGCCTGAATCTGTACATGTACCAAAATGCAACAAAAATAAAGAGCAACTCTGATTTAAAAAGTACCTCAAGGCAATACAAAAAATGTGATTTTAATATTTGATACATATTAAAACATTTCAGTCAGTTCTTCCTGACAGCATAACACGACAAGACACAAGACCTCAAACATGCTTTAAAATGACATTCAGCAAAGTATTGAAAATTCAATAAATAGCAATAATCACACACAAATACATTTTTCATATTCAACCGTTAAGCTACTAAAATAGACAGCTAAAGAATAAATAAACAAGAATTGACAATAAAAAATATGCGGGGTTTGCAATTCATTCTACTTAAAAAAGGGGGGTCGATCTGAATGATTTCTTAATTTGCTTTTCGACATGTAGCACGATCCCCCCCATGAATAAAATATATTGAAAATCACTCTTACAATAATGCAGTCTTTAAATACAACAAATAAATATGAAATCAGCAAAGCAATTTCACGTTGTAATAAAAATGCCCCCCCCCGAAAGCTATGGAAATATATAGTCATTGTGATAGCAAATGACAGTATTTAAAGTGATAGTGCTTGTGCACTAAACTCATCTGTGACCTTGATATGATTTTAGTGCAAATCCCTAGGGTCCAATACAAGCATAACCCTGTACCAGGGAAGGACATTACCAGGTGGAACTTCATCTTGTACAATTTTTGTACACATTTTATAAAGTTCAAGATTTAATGCATAGTAGAGTATCTTCATCTGTTTAATTCTGTCCCTAAATAGAGATGAAAAAAGAAATGACTTGGGATTTTACCATTTGGCTTGTACCATATCAGAGTATTAAAGTCAACATAAGAAAATCTATAAAAGTTTTGTTTTTGTCATTAATTTATCTAACTCTAAATTTCACATCACTGAATGTTAAACATAAGAGAAAAATTTTTAGATAAGGTCTTTCCCTTTGACAAGTTCATATTATGATAAATTCCAATAATATTTAGACAAATGTTACACAAATAAAAACACAGGTGAATATAAGGGGCCTTTTTTTGGTACATTAACAACCTTAATATCTGGTATATTTAGTTGCAAGATGTACTGGCAAAAAGCATAAAGAGTTCAATGAAAAGAAGTTATTATTTTGTACAAATGCTTGAACATAGGAGAGAGAAACTGACAGTCGAATGAGTTTCAGCAGCCATACTTCCTACTATGAACTACAGTACCAGGATAAAAACAATTAGAAACAAATGGACGAACATTACTGAACAATATGAATACATAATGCAATTTTAGCTGCTAAAATAGTAAACTCTAAAGTTCATAGAGTTACAAGTTGTTTAATTTAACCATGCAGGCTAACATGATAATAAGAAATGACCCTGCATCTTTTTGTTTTTAAATTAAAACTAGTTTAATTGTAAAGTTACAAAACAACGAATGGATATTGCTCCAACTTGTACACAATCTCCCTCGCTGGAGTCGTACCTAACAAAGTAACAAAGCCTCATCATCACTCGTTTCCTGTTTCAGTGTTGCTTCCAAGCAAGTGTCCGGTATCTGGGCAGTGTGGACCATGCCACAGCGCTCACAGGGGCCATCTCGATTACTTGGTCTCACTCCAGGGTTTGTTGCACTGTATGGCTGTCTAAACCCTTGTCCTTGATCTGAGGCAAGATCAAGAAGAGGTCTGGAGCAGTCGTTCACATCAAAGTCTGAAGCTCCATCAGAAACTGGAATCAGCATTTCGACATCGTCATCTTCTTCTCTTCCATGTGCCCCATTATCAAGCTGTCTCAAAGGACTCTGGTTCTGATTTACGGAGCTGGACCGCCCTAACGTAAAACGTACCCAGCGCAGCCCCTGAGTCATACGACTGAGTGCACTTGTGAGCTGGTGACGGGCTGGACTCACACCTGGGGGCTCCACACTGGTCGTATCCCTTCCATTCTCTGTGTGACCACCTCGGGTACTCTGAGTTGAGGAACTTCCACTTGCTCCCACTGTTGCTTCGACGGCTGTTGTGGGAGCGACTTTTTGGGGCAAAGGAGCTGCAACCCCACCAGAGGCTCCTGCCGTATCTCTTCTCTCATTTTCTGTGTCTGTGTCATCGGATTCCACAGAAAACAGACTTCTGTGAGTATGATTTCTTTCAGGTTCTCTGCTGGTACTCTGACTAGAGACGACCTCATCTCCATCTGCTGAGACCAAAGCCAATGACCCTGAATGACGTGATCTTGCAAAATTAAAAATACGATTCCAAATGTTGCTGGATCTGCCTGCCATCGGAAGCCTGATTGAAGTAAATCCAAGCTGAGATCGTACTGCTAGCCTCAAGTTTTCCAAAACAGAAGCCTATAAAAAATAAGAAAAGATCTTAAGATAGCTAACAATAAAGTATGAAAATAAAAAAACACCCTTTGAGTAAGAATGTGTTGTGGTTACAGATGCTATTATTGATTATTAGGGTCTATGAAGGATGAATTCTCTCACCTATACAGATTCGCCCTAATACACAATCTAATCTCTAACTTGCACCACTGTTCACTTACTTTAGAATTTCCTGACACTTCACTTTATATATGTGACTTTAAAGTGATGTTTAAGATCACAACAACTATTTTACTTTAAAACTGCACATTGTAATCCAATTCTAAAAGTGTACTAAAGCTAAAAAACAAAATTATTTGATTCTTCTCTAGCTAGGAAGGCAAACTAGGCCCTTTATCTGTTTTACACCTTTTTTAAAATTTTAATTTTTATTTATTTTTTAAAAAGATTTTATTTATTTATTTGACAGAGAGAAACACAGCTAGAGAGGGAACACAAGCAGGGGGAGTGAGAGAGGGAGAAGCAGGCTTCCTGTCGAGCAGGGAGCCCGATGCAGGGCTCGATCCTGGGTCTCTAGGATCATGACCTGAGCCGAAGGCAGTCACTTAACTAACTGAGCCACCCAGGTGCAGGTGCCCCTTATCTTTATTTTTTATTTTTTAAAGATTTTATTTATTTGACAGAGAGAGAGCAGGAGTCCATGAGCAGGGGGAGTGGCAAAAGGAGAGGGAGAAGCATGCTCTAGCTGAGCAGGGAGCCTGATGTGGCAGATCCCAAGATCACGACCTGAGCCAAAGGCAGTTGTTTAACCAAATGAGCTCCCCAGGCGCCCTCTCCCACTCCACCTTTTTAAATCATAGAACAAGTCAGATTTGATTTATAAGACTGAAACTTTCTAAACTAAGTGAAAGTTATAATTCACAGTTGGTTCTCAGGGACTTGTTGAATGAATGGACACTGAAGACTGATTTTTACTGTCATAAATAACAGAATTTATTAATTTGTAATACAGCAAGGAAATAAGCTAAAAAACTTAATTTGCTTATGGTACTACACAATGGTGTTTGAGACATTTGGACTCTTCAGTCTTTAAAGATTAAGTTTTATTTTCTACAACTTAGCGTTATGCATAAATTATCATACCCTATTCTATGAAAATTTACTCTTTCCTTATGGATTATTTTTAAGACACACAACATTTATTTAACACAGTCTTTAAGCTCCATCTAGTGGTTATAAAAAAGAGTATTCAAACTTGGAAGGGACATAGTTTTTTCATTCATGGCACTTGGTACTTAACACACAGTATTTCCAGGACAGAATGGTGAGTTGCTGTACTCCCTTTTCAATGATGATATAATTTCCCTCTGCCAAGCTATTTATCTTTAACCTCACAGAAGAAAAGAGGGGAAGGAAAGATGTGACAGCAAGCGCTCTTTATCTCTCGTTAAAATAGGTATTAAATTTACTTCTAAAACATAAACTCAGGAATATAATTCAGAGAAAGCAAAGAAACTACTTTCACAGGAATATTTAATTTAGCTTTAGTGAAGCACAGATTGTCAGTAAGATATTTGAATATCAGCATACATAGATTTGCTATACAAATGAGTCAAGATTTTCTACCAATTAAGAAGTAACTCATTATAAATTTAAAAAAAAAAAAAAAAAGGTTCCCATCCCCGAGGAACTTCTCCATAGATGTAGTCCTCACCATTCAGCATTCGAGTTCTAAGGCTTTTGTGTAAGCACTATGTTATCCCCAGTAATGAACAGAAGGCTCTGTAGATAAGCTTCCCTTATATGCAGCTATCTCCCATTAAGATCAACAATGCTGACTTTCACATTACAGTCTGTCATAGTGAGATGAAGCTCTCCACTTAGTTAAAAGTCTGTTTAATTAAAATTAACATAGATTCTATAAGAGGAATCTCATAAATGTTTTAGGAATAATTTTATATACTTCTTCAGTTTATGAAGCAGAAGAAAGCATTCTTTAGAAAGCATTTCTAGGGGTGCCTGGGTGGCTCAGTCTTTAAGTGTCTGCCTTTGGCTCAGGTCATGAAGTGTCCTGGGATCAAGCCCTGCATTGGGCTCCCTGATTGTCAGGAAGCCTGCTTCTCCCTCTCCCACTCTCCCTGCTTCTGTTCCCTCTCTCCCTGTCTCTCGGTCAAATAAATTAATAAAATCTTCAAAAAAAAAAGCATTTCTATTTTTGAATGAGATAGTAATTTAGAAGATTATTTTTCCTTTTAAAAACTCTTAAGAAAATTTGAGTATTACCAAAAGTTTAAACTTGAAAGTTTAATCTCAAAAATGAAATAAAATCTAGTTTACTAACTATTCATAAATGTACTTTATTTTAAAACTTTGTTGAAGTAGAATTCCTTCATAAGGGTAAATTATAAACCTATAGAATGGTGTAGTATGTAGTAAAGAATTAAATCTTACACCAGATGAGGTCGGACTCTTGCCCTCTACTTCTGGGATGTGATCTCCAAGCTCTTACACTGTCATCTCTGATGGGGTGTCCTTGCCTAGGGCCTTGGGCCAGTCAGATACACGGAATGCTGTGGCTGAGGGGAGGCTCAAAGCCAGCAATGTGATCCAAGGTCAGTGCTCTGGCTCAGCAGTATCAAACTCTGCAGGGGCTGGAGACTGAGATCAGCCACCTGCGCAGTCAATCATACCTATGTGATGGAGCCCCAGTCCTGGGGGAGCTTCCCTACTTGGCAGTATTCTGTGCACACTGTCACACACCTGTGTTGAGAGAATAACACTATCTTGACTTTATGGGGAGAGGAGAACTGGAAGATCAGTGTTTTAGTCCTCTCCTGAACCCTGTTCTATGTGTCTTTTCCTTTGACTGATTTAATCTAGGTCCTTCCTTGTAATAAACCATAACCATGAGTATAACAGCTTTTAGTGCATTTAAAGTCCATGTAGTAAATTGTCAAAACTGAAAATCATTCTGGGAACCTTGAGCTTGTAATTTCTATAAAGATGAGAGCTGCCTTAGGTAGACTGCACTTCCTCTAACTCCACAACTGGCTGAATGCTTGAAGGTGGGGTGGGGGGTACAGAGGGAGAGGGAGAGAGAGAATCTCTGGCATACTCCCCACTGAGCAAGGAGCCCGATGTGGGGATTGATCCCATGATCCTGAGACCATGATCTGAGCTGAAATTAAGAGGCAGACACTTGATCAACTGAGCCACCCAGGTGCCCCATCCTTATGCCTTTATGAACCCTGGTATAATTTAAGCATTGAAAACGAAAGAAAGGAAAGACAGGAAAGAAAGGAAGAAAGAATTTTATTGACTGATTGATCAACTGTAGGCTACAAGCCCAGCATGGAGCACATTGTGGGGCTTAAACTCATGACCCTGAGATCAAGACCTGAGCTGAGATCAATAGTCGGACCCTTAACTGGACTGGGCCACCCACCCAGTTGTTCCTGAAAAAGAAATTTTTTTAAAAGTGCTAACAGAAATTTAAAGAATTCAGAAAGAATAAAGAATGAGTTACTATTTAAAGAAAAGGAAATTAATCCTTGTAAACGCTAAAAATCCAGCTTGAAGTTTTCTCTCAAGTCAGGTGGAAATGTTACTTAATTATTATTACTTTCACTTCGTAACTAGTTAATCTAACATGCTACTAATACATTACTAGCATACAAATTTTTAACATTCATTCTTAATCTTCTTGATTAGTTCAAATAGAAGATAACTTACCAAACTTTACTTCTGAATTTTAATGCACCAAAGCAACCCAAACAGTAAAATGCTTAAGAATCACATAACTAAATCAGAAGAATAAAAAACTGATTTTGTAGCATTTGTTAAAATACAGTGAAACAAGTAAAATTTCAAATCCTCCATATGTTTAATCCTTGATTTGACTGCAAAAATTAAGACAAAGGTCCTTTAACATATATAAATATAGAATTCATTTTATGAAACAGAAATCCTAAATTGCAACATACCTGATTAGGTGAACAAACAGGAAAATCTTCAACTGGTGGAATTAAACCCTGAGCAATCAATTGTCCATAAGAGGGAGGAGCTTCTCTTCTTAGCAATTCTGCTTCCACTCTAGACAACTGTGTTTCAAATGACCTTTGAGAGAAAACAGGGGGATAAAAAGGGTTAAAAAAAAAGTTAAGTGCAAACTAATAATTTTTTTTTTAAAGATTTTATTTATTTATTTCACAGAGAAAAACAGAGCTAAAGAGGGAACACAAGCAGGGGGAGTGAGAGAGAAGAAACAGGCCTCCTGCTGAGCAGGCAGCCCGATGTGGGGCTCGATCCCAGGTCTCCGGGATCATGACCTGAGCTGAAGGCAGCCACTTAACCAACTGAGCCACCCAGGCACCTCTCAAACTAATAATTTTTTAATCAACAATGAAAACAATCTGAACCTTAATATATTTGGCCATTTTTAAAGCTTAGTCAACCTTCAACATATACTGAAGATCTATACCATTCCTACACTGAAAATACAAAAATGAAGAAGACGGTCAATCCTTAGGGGGTTTTATACCAGGAGCCTGGATCACTAAGTTTAAATGAATTAGAAATCTCCATAAAAGGTAAAGGTATTTAGATCGTTAAACCCCTAAGAAAATAAAGGGCTTTGGATTTTGGTGAAAGTAATCATAAAGTTCAACACATTTAGTTTATAGACAAGGAAGAGTGACATGAGTCACCAGTACACTTTCTGGCACAGAAACTTGTTCTTAAATTCTTAAACTCAAGACCTCTTCACTGAGCTCTTATGATGCAATGTAGAAAAAGTCTTCTGAGGGCGCCTGGGTGGCTCAGTTGGTTAAGCCACTGCTTTCGGCTCAGGTCATGATCCTGGAGTCCTGGGATCAAGTTCCACATTGGACTCCCAGCTCCGTGGGGAGTCTGCTTCTTCCTCTGACCTTCTCCCCTCTCAGGCTCTGTCTCTCAAATAAATAAATAAAATCTTAAAAAAAGTCTTCTGGCCATTTATACTTGTGCAAAGAAAAGATGTAGCATGATTACTTTGATTCTGTGCATCTATTAGTTTAGCTGCCTGGGACATGAAGCTCTTTGTTGAATCTATTATTTGTAACTCTCCTGGAACGTAGGGTCACTGTCTCCACAATAGCCTCTTAAGGGACCTATCTCTGCCATCAGCTTCTCCCAGGTCCAGTCTACCCTGTACCACATGGAAGAAAACCTTCCCTAAAGGTCACCCTTTAATACTTAACCATTTCTTACTTAACTGAGAACTCTGACACATGGCTCTTATGGTCCTCCACAACATGACACTGGCCCCATGTTCCAAGTTTTTTACCTTTAAGACCTTCGTATGTATCTTACGCTCCCAAAACACTGAACTATGTGCTACTTTCCCAAGGGATGCTGGGGATTCTGACTTCTATGTATTTTCCCAGGCTAATTTTTTCAACTACAATACTTTCTCCCTATCTACATTCTACTTGTAGATTTCAAACGACACTTCAATAAAAGCCTTTCCATATCCCCTCATCAAATTAGGTATATTTTGCCTTTTATACCACTTTGTTTTATAGTTCTTACAGCATTTATATTTTTGTCATCTTATTCCACCCACCAGTGACTTCCTGCTAACTGTAAAGTGCCTGTGAGATTATGCCCTATTCATTTTTCTACTCATCTGTATAGTGCTTTGAACATAGTAGCTTCTCAAATATTTGCAACTGCTAAATTCGTATTTATAAAAACACATGTTAAAACCTTACAACTGAGAACTGCAGCTTGCAAAGTTCCTATAAAACAGATTACTCTGAAAACAGAAACTGGTAAAACAGATAGGCTTTTCTCACCTCATAACTCCAAGTATTCACTAGTTTTTAAAATGTGTTTAGCCTCTTGGGTCTTAATCTTTTCATATTCATTTTGTAAATCATGAAAGATATTTATTTCCAAAAACAGTATAAAACCAGAGTCTATTGCTGATGATGCTAAAGTTCTATTGCAAATACTGGGACCATGTTTACTGGAGAAGGCACAACCACTCCAGTTTTGTCTTGATACTAACCTTCGTTCAAACATTCTCAGAGAATAGAGCTTACAGGTGCATCCTAACGCAATGACCAGTAACAGGCCACAGATAAGGCTTCCTATGACAGCTGCAGTTATGACTCTTGTAGGCACAATCACCGGGCAATTCTCCTCATCGCTGCCATCACCACAGTCATCCTGAGAATCACACACCCAGCTTTCAAACACACAACGATTGTTTTTACAGTGAAAATTTCCTGGCTGGCAAAAAAAGCAGTTTTTTTCATCTGAGCCATTTGGGCAATGATTCTGGTAGTTGCAGCGATCAGAACGAGGATAACAGACACCGTTTCGGGAACATGGGAATTCTTCCTTTTGGCACATGGTGCAATTTATTTCATCCCTTCCATTTGGGCAATGCCAATACCCATCACAGCGCTGCTGTTCTGTGTAACACCCCCAGTTACCCCCACAGGGTATTTCCCAAGGCAAACAGAAGCCATCTACTTGGTAAGTGGCATTAAATCCCCTTGCAGCATTCACTTTGTCGGCACAAAAATGGACCCTGATCTGTCCAGAAGAAGAAACAACTGTAAGAGGTGCATGAGAATCAAAAGCTGTTAAGACGCGCAAAAGCTTGTGTGGATTCTCCTCTAATCCGTCGTATATTTTGACATAATCGCCATACCCAGTACCATCGAGTTTGAAGTCGGTGAAGCGTAAAATGACTTTACGATGATCCCCAGTGTCTATTAACCAGGTGCAGTTGCTTCCGGGAGGATAGAAATCTGGATAATTGGGAGAACTGAAAGTGCCATAGAAATATTTGAGCCACTGCCCACAGGTTGGCATGTCACAATCGATCTCATCTCCGAGGTCCAGGCAGTCAATGTTGCCATCACATTTTAAAGACTCGGGGAGGCAAGTGTAAACCTTGGTGAACCGAGAAAGACACTGGAACTGGTTGTAGGCACAGGGCTGAAAGGAAGCGGGCGTCGGGGGATCGGTCTCTGGCGCGCAGACCTCCTCGTCAGACCCGTCTCCACACTCATCCATGCTGTTGCATTTCCAGGCTTCAGGGATACACTTGCCGTTGCCACAGCGGAACTGATCACAAGCACAGCTGGGTTCTTCGGATTTCCCTGGGAGGGCATGGGGAGGACGGAGATGGAGAGGAAAGGGAGAAAAAAACATACTTTTTAAAAGATACTTTTATAATAAACATTAAGCCCCAGCCATAGGGGTTTAAAAAATATTATTTTAAAAAATAGATTAGGTTCTAATGGCAAATTAATATTGGTTCAACAATTCAATTTATTAAACGCTTATCGTTTGTTCCATGAAGACCTTTGTATTTTGACCTAAAGTAAAGAGAATACAAACTAGGGGTTGTGGGAGGGGAGGAGGGTAGAGGAATGGCTTAAATGGGTGACGGGTATTAAGGAGGGTACTTGCTGTGATGAGAGCACTGGGTGTTATATGTAAGTGATGAATCACTAAATTCTGCTCCTGAAGTCAACATTATGCTGTGTGTTAACTGGAATTGAAATAAAAACTTAGGAAAAAAAAAGAGAGGAGAAAAATTCTGCTTTTATAGAGAGCTATTTTACTGCAGAACATTTAGTAATCTAAGATATGTGAGCTGACAGACTATTACTGCCTAAAATATTTAAATAATTTATTGTATAAACATCATTAGAATGACATACATGTTGAGAGAAAAATTCACCTATAATAATCACCTTTCCAAATCAATTTTTTTCCTATTTTTCATATTCCTTTCTAGTTCTTGTTTATATATATACAATATTTTGCTATATGTGTCATACAGCATATGCTATTTTGTAATCCTATTATTTATGCTAAGATTATAAGATTAACTTTATATAGGATTGATAATCTTTCATGTATCATAACAAAACACCTCCATTTTATAATTATATTGTTTTATATATATATATATATGCAAAACACTGCATAAATCTCAGCTAAAGGTATAAATTTATTCATCAAAATAGTAAGGGAAAAGAGAGAAAAAACCCTGAAATGTCTATAAAATTCCAATTATTGTAGTGTACCATCCTAAATATACACCAATAACGAAGTGGGGGAAGAAAATCAAACATTAGGTCCCTATGGTCCCCAAAACTAACAATGCTTATGATAATACTTCTCCATTAACAACTTACTTATTGGTAAAGAAGTGACAGAAAATGTGCTTCAGAAGCTAAATATTACAAAGACCGTGTTTTTAAGAAAAAAGAGAACAAGCTGCATATTTGCTGAAAGACAATTACAAATTTTAGAAGATGTAAACTGATTTTCAGCAAAAAGTATTTATAACTCTAATACTCCAAGTTATTCACGTATCTATGACCTGGTCACACTTTTTGAAAGAGAAGATTCAGAGTAGTATTGGAAGACTTCTGATACTGTAAGTCATGGAGGTGAAATGGAATGTGTTCTCTGTGAAGCTGTAAAGGCAAAAGTCACTCAGACACACAAAAATATATTCTGAAGTAACTTTCAGGGCATCAGTAAACACTTGAGGGAAAAAAAGTTACTTTAAAAATAAATGTATTTAAATATTTAAAAAGTTGATCTCAGTTTATAAAATTGATCTTTTTATTAGAATATACAAAACACCTTTTTGAGACTGTGCTCAAGGGCACCTGAACCTTCTTCAAGGTCAACAGCCTTGAAACTTAGTCACAATTAAATGGATATGGTTTTAGAAGACTAGCCCCAAAGTGACTCGGTACTTAATACTACAGAATTTTGTTCATTAGCTTTCTTTTTTCTTAAAAAACACACCTGAAAAATATGCCAGTCTGAAACCCTTTCTAGAGATACTGTCATCAGAATGGAACCTGATCCAGACGTGGTCTTGGGAAGAAATATATGGTGGTGGAACAGTCGAACCACAAGCTCTGTAGCTTTCAATATTCTTGTATGTTTCTATAGTCAACCAGTCCAAACTGCATCTTCTGGACCCCTGAATATCAAAATCCTGAAAACTAAAAATAAAAAAGTTAGAAAAGGCTATTAATAAGGGCAATTTTGGAAAAAAAACTCATAATAATACAATATAACTGAGGACATTTTATTATAGGCCTCCATATTCACTGATTCTCTTGGGTTTTCCAGGCATACAACCACATCATCAGCAAACAATAAAACTGTTTCTATGTTCCACATGTTTATATCTCCTTCTCAGATTCTCAAATAATACTTCTTTATAAGTAATACCAGATTCCAAAATAATGCTAAAAAAACCCCAGGTAAAATAGTTGGCACCTTGTTTCTTTTTCTTTTGGTTGTGTGTTTAGGAACTTCAGAATATCCTAACTGTCCTGTATTTGAAGTAGAAACGCCTCTCCATAATCTGGTAAACTGAAGTACACACAGAGAAAGTCAGCCTCTTCTTAGACTGGTTCATTTGCTTGCTTAGTGAAAAGTTTATAGCTTGAATACTTTTTTTTTTTTAACAAAAGTTATGTTATAGTTAAAGAATATCTTGTAGTTCACAAAACATGGGCATGCAAAAAAAGTCAAAAGCACATACAAAATTAACTACTGTTATGCAAAAAAGAGAAACTAAAATACTATTTTCCAAAAACATGTTTCTACCAAGAAGGGAATATCTGACTTTATCTTCTTGACTCTTAGACTGTGATAATGAAATTAATTATTCAGGGATTTTTACATCAGGATATTTTCTCTTTAAAAAAGTCTGAGTAACTAACAAAGACTAACAGATAATTTGATTGTTTCTAGTTTTTCACTATTATGAACAATGATTTAAAGAATCCTTATACGGTATCTCTACATGAGCAAATAATTCTCTAGGACAAATTTTTGTAGAAGTAGAATTGCTAGGTCAAAAGACAAAATTCCACTTCAAATTTGACACTGTCAGAAATATTTACACCAACTCATTTCTATTGCACTTTATGAAAGAACCTTATACTCCATGATTCTGGAAAATTGGGATTTTTTTTTTTTTTAAGATTTTATTTATTTGACAGAGAGAAACACAGCCAGAGAGGGAACACAAGCAGGGGGAGTGAGAGAGGGAGAAGCAGGCCTCCTGCCGAGCAGGGAGCCCGATGTGGGACTTGCTCCCAGGTCTCCAGGATCATGACCTGAGCCGAAGGCAGTTGCTTAACCAACTGAGCCACCCAGGCGCCCGGGATTTTTTTTTTAAACAACTGCCAATTACTTTGATTTCCTTTACTCAGACTGAAATACTTTTTCCTATGTTTATTATTTTTTTTCTGATGAATTGCTTTGTTATATCATCCTTTATCCATCAGATATTTTTCTTATTTACTTAAGAATTCTTTATGTAGGGCACCTGGGTGGCTCAGTTGGTTAAGCGACTGCCTTTGGCTCAGGTCATGATCCTGGAGACCCGGGATAGAGCCCACATTGGGCTCCCTGCTCGGTGGGAAGCCTGCTTTTCCCTCTCTCACTCCCCCTGCTTATGTTCCCTCTCTGGCTGTGTTTCTCTCTGTCAAATAAATAAAATCTTAAAAAAAAAAAAAAAAGAATTCTTTATGTAGTATAAACATGTACCTATTTGGGGGCATCTCCACAATGTGAGATATATGTACAGATATCTGCACCCACGTTCTCTCCAAAAGCTGGTGATTTCAGTCCTTTTAACCTCAGTCATTAGTTGGTGTGAACTGACATTTCTTTCTTTTTTTTTTTTTTTACAGATTTTATTTATGTGACAGAGAGAAACAGAGCCAGAGAGGGAACACAAGCAGGGGGGTTGAGAGAGGGAGAAGCAGGCCTCCCGCTGAGCAGGCAGCCCGATGTGGGACTCGATCGCGGGTTTCCAGGACCATGACCTGAGCTGAAGGCAGTTGCTCAACCAACTGAGTCACCCAGGCGCCCCTGAACTGACATTTCTCACTGTGGTTTTATGTGCACTTCCCTGAAGACTAATGATCTAATGATGTTAACATCTTTTTATGAGTTTATTGGCCATTCTTAGCTTTTCTATGAAGTGTCTGTTCAAGTCTTTTGCCCATTTAAAAAAAAAAAACTGGGCTGTTTTCTCAAGTTATAAAAATAATTTTATATTCTGGACTCAAGTCCTTTGTTAGATATGTGTATTGCTAGAATTTTCTTCTAGTTTATATGGATGGATGAGTTAAATGGGCTTTTAATTTTCTTAATGGTATCTTCTAATGAGCAGAGGTCTTTACTTTTAGTTTTGATGAAGTCTAATTTATTTTTCCCCTTATATTTAGTGTTTTAAGTGTCCTCTCTAAAATACCTTTGCCTAAGTAAAGATATTCAACAATGTTTTCTTCCAGTATTTTAGTTTCAGCTTTTACGTTCATCTCTAGGATTTATTTTGAATTCATTTTCGTGTGTTCTCAGGAACAGGTCAAGATTTCTACACTTACTTGGTGGTTTTATCATGCACGGAACATTCTGGTCTGGTCATCTTGCACTTGTGGAGGTTTGGTGCAGCTTTGCTCTTAGTCTTAATTTTAGGAAATTGTCTTTTCTTATACTGTATCACACTTCTGTGGTTTCAATAAAATCCCAGGTATTTACCAAGCTCCTCAAACTCAGCAGGTTGTAGACTCCAAACTCTGCCTAAGCTGCAGCACGTAGCTGCTGAAATCCTGGAGCAGCTTTTTCTAAGAGGTTCCTTAGCCTCCACAGCTCAGAAAAAGCAAAGAATTTGAGAAGAATTTATATGCAAATAGAAGGGCTTCCTACACTGGGGCTCTCTCCTTTCCAGGATTTGCATTTTCAATTTCCAGCTACTCTGACAGCCTCAACTCCACCCTGTGATACCACCTCATGTCCACAAGACTGGTGGTCTGTTTGAGTTCTAGTTACTCCATTCTGCCTGGGGAGCTAACAGGAAGCAAACACAGCTCACCCCTGTGGATCCCTTCTTTCAAAGGTTTAATTCCCTCTAGTTTCTGACTACCTTCCAGGACCTTCGAGTAGTTTTTAAAAAACTTTTACCAAAGCTGATAATGATAGTTTATGGGTGGGCTAGCCAGATTCAAGCTAGGAAATCCTTTAATACACTAAAATGTTTAAGATTGAGGAAAGCAAGATCCTTGCCCAGAACAAAAGAAATGATCTATCAATACCTATTCATGTATACACTCTTGGATTTGGTTTGCTAATATTTTCTTTAGGATTGTTAAAATACATTTAAAAGTAAAATGAATCTTCAGGTTTCCTTTTTCTGTGCTTCATAGTAATTTATATAACAAAGACAATGATCACATACCTGTGCCCTGTGCCTATTTAAAGTATAGATCTAAGGTAGAAATTTTCAATTTCTTTATGTTTTTTGGTTTAATCAGCTTTCCCTAACCTTTTGACTCACTTTTGAGAATTTAAATTTTTGTTGAAATTATCATCTTGTCTTGATAACAAAATTTGTTACAAAGTGGTAAATAGCATTTTCAAACATTAAAAATTTTTTTTTCATATCTGTGGGCTTTATATTTGCTTGGATTTTATTTTTAAAGATTTTATTTATTTATTTGACAGAGAGAAACACAGCTAGACTGGGAACACAGGCAGGGGGAATGAGAGAGGAAGAAGCAGGCTTCCCGCCTAGCAAGAAGCCTGATACAGGGCTCGATCTGGGGACTCTGAGCCGCTCAACGCTCAAGGACTGAGCCACCCAGTGCCCCTTGGATTTTCTATGGAGATAAGCACAGTACTGGCAAACAAGGAGAGTTCCATCTCTTCTTATTTTTCATATTACTGTTTTCAATTTATTGTCCTGTTGCATGGAGACTCAGTGTTCCAGTATAAGCAGTGAAAGCAAGCATCCTCATCCTGGCCGTTGCTACTAAAATTAACTTCAATATTAAGTTTGATTAAAAACTGTTTTAACATGGGGTGCCTGGGTGGCTCAGTTGGTTAAGCTACTGCCTTCAGCTCAGGTCATGATCCTGGAGTCCCAGGATTAAGTCCTGCATTGGACTCCCAGCTCTGCAGGGAGTCTGCTTCTCCCTCTGACCTTCTCCCCTCTCATGCTCTCTTACTCACTCTCTCTCTCAAATAAACAAATATTTTTTTTTTTTTAAACTTTTTTAACAGATACCTTTAACGAGGTTAAGGAATTCCTTATCTATTCATTTAGTAACACCTGCCTGGAAAACTACTCGGGTTTAGAATCTCTCCTGAATGTTGATTCCATTTTTTTAGTGAATAATCAATTCTTGAATCATTTTTGGTAATTTATATTTCCTTGGAAATGGTCCAATTCATCTAGTTATATAACACTGTTATCAAAAACTATTCATAATCTTCCCTAATGACTTTAATAAAAAGTCTCTATTAATGTATTTATAATTATAGACATTTTTGCTCATTCTCACTAGTATTTTTTTCTCTTTTTTCTTCAGTCTTGCCTTAAGATTTGTTTATTTTCCCAAGGTTTCCAGAAAGCCAGTTTTTCTGTTTTATTGAATCATGTTGTTTATTCTTTCTATTTAATTATTTTCTGGTCTTAGCTTACTACCTTTTTTTTTTCTTTTTTAAAGATTTATTTATTTATTTATTTGACAGTGAGAAACACAGCTAGAGAGGGAACACAAGCAGGGGGACTGAGAGAGGGAGAAGCAGGCTTCCTGCCAAGCAGGGAACCCGATGTGGAGCTTGATCCTGAGACTCCAGGATCATGATCTGAGCTAAAGGCAGTTGCTTAACCAACTGAGCTACTCAGGTGCCCTATCTTACTACTTTTTCTACTTAAGATTTACCCTGTAGTTTTCCTTCTATATTCTTTTTTTTTTTTTTTTTTTTTTAAAGACTTCATCCATCCATTTGACAGAGAGAGAGAGGGAGATCACAAGCAGGCAGAGAAGCAAGCAGAGAGAGAGGAGGAAGCAGGCTCCCTGCCGAGCAGAGAGCCCGTTGCAGGCCTGGATCCCAGGACCCCGAGATCATGACCTGAGCGGAAGGCAGAGGCCCAACCCACTGAGCCACCCAGGCGCCCCTCCTTCTATACTCTTAAGTAAATGCTGAACTCATTTATTTCCCATTCTGTTTATTTTTAAGTCAATGCATTCAAGCTGTAAATTTTTTGCTAAATACTCTATCAATGTGTTCCAACAGTTTTAATATATAATACTTTCATTATGGTTATTTTCAAAATGTTTTGACTTCTACTGTGATTTTCAGCATCAGTTCAGGAGTTATTTAGAAATAGGCTTTCAAACATAACGGTTTTATTGTTATCCGCCCCCCCCCTTTTTATTATGGTTTCTAATTTAACTCCATTGTAGTTAGAGAACACAATCTGAATGATGCAAATTCTTAGAAATGGAATTCAGAATTCCTTTGTCATTTAAAACAACCAATTTTTTGTAAATGTTCCATGTTTTTGAGAACAATGGATATTTTCTATTCACTGAAATAAGTATTAACATACACATATGTAATACATGTTTCTACTAGATCAAGCTTGTTAATCTTTATTTATCAAATCTTTTATCTTTACTGTTTTTATTTAATCTATTGAATTCTGATTAAAAGTATGTTTATTAACTTCCACTAACTGAACCAAACTTGGTAATTCTCCATATTTTGTTGCTTTGCATGTATTTTAGGCTATGTTATGAGGTACACAAAGTTTATCATGATTCCATCTTCCTAGTGGATTATTTCATTTGTTACTAGTATTTTGTGTCTTAAGCTCAATTACATCTAATGTTAATCTTCCTACACTAGCTTTCTTTTTATCAGTATTTCCAAAGCTTATCTTTTTCTATTACCCCTTTCTAAAATATGTTTGTTTTGTCTTAGAAGCCCTTTATAGGAGGATCATACCATGCAACAACCAATAAACCTGATCAGACTGTCTTTTAAAGGTTAAATGAGTTTTTTATTGAACATGACTTCTACTGGGAGAGGATTTGTCATTTTCCTCCTTTCCTGTGTTCTTTTGTATTCATAGGTTTTTTTTTTTTAAGTTTCTTTTACTTTACCAGATACTCAAGATTGCTATCTATTTTTTCAGTAGTTCTTTTTTTTTTTTTAAAGATTTTATTTATTTATTTGACAGAGTGAAACACAGCCAGAG
Source organism: Spilogale gracilis (assembly GCA_004023965.1). Taxonomy (NCBI): domain Eukaryota; kingdom Metazoa; phylum Chordata; class Mammalia; order Carnivora; family Mephitidae; genus Spilogale; species Spilogale gracilis. The sequence goes on along the minus strand of PITA01017183.1, from coordinate 24,364 downwards.
AGGGAACACAAGCAGGGGGAGTGAGAGAGGGAGAAGCAGGCTTCCCGCCGAGCAGGAAGCCCGATGTGGGGCTCGATCCTGGGTCTCCAGAATCATGACCTGAGCCGAAGGCAGTTGCTTAACCAACTGAGCCACCCAGGCGCCCCTCAGTAGTTCTTTTTGATGTCATGATTCAAATACTAAAACATACTTTTGTCCTAATAAAGTCCAAGTAAGAGTATTCAGTGTTCTATTTGCCTCTCAAATTCTCAGATTTGGTGGAAAAATTTACAACCTTATTTTCACTAATCTCTAACTGAAATTTTGCATTTCATTTATGAATGTAAACAACAAACCATGATAGTATTTACAGTTCCAGCAAAAATCACAGATAATTACACATTACATTTCAGCTTTAAAAGAGATCTAGAATAACTATATATACTCAAAAATCACCTCAAAACTATAGCAGCTGTTAGAACCTATCACTTACTAATATAGTAATTAAGCATATATTACTATATTTCAAACTTGTAAAAATATCTGATAGCTATACTTCAATATAATTGGTTCCATTTGTAATAATATGCATTATGGTTTGTTATTTTAAAAACATTCTAGGAAACAATCTATAGGTTTCACTAACTACCAAAGTGTTCACAGCATAAAAAAGGTTAAGTAAAAACAAAAACAAAAACAAAAACAAAAACAAACACCTGATGTACTTGTGATGAGTACTGGATGATATGAAGAATTGCTGAATCACTATATTGTACACCTGAAATTAATATAACACTGTATGTTAACTATACTGGAATTAAAATAAACCAAAACAAAATAATAAAGTTTATCATGTCTGGAGTAAATCTGTATTTGGATTTTGTTGGCTGTTTTTGTTAGTATTAATATTTTCCATACATTCTGGTAATAAGGCTCATTCTGTAGTAGAAGCTTTCCTGACTCTTCCTCTCTCCTTTTAATCCATTCTCTTTCTGTATTTCCCCATCTGTGTTGATCTACATGTTGTAGTTGTGTGTCCTGTGATGTAGCTACATTCACCTGGGTCTCCATTCCAGAACAATCTTAAATGGGGGTTCAGAGCATTATAGACCCTGTTGTGGAGTCAGTAGGTACCCTGGTTAAATTCCTATTTGTAATGGTATGTCCTCCCACCATTCTAGGCTTTCAGCCCCATACAAGTTCAGTAGTTACTGGGTAATGCAAGTTTTTTTCAGCCTTTAAAAAATTAAAAAAAATTTTTTTAAATTTTTATTTAAATTTAACTAACATATAGTACGTTATTAGTTTCAGAGATAAGAGTTCAGTGATTCATCAGTCCTATATAATACCCAGTGCTACTACCTTACCATATCCATCACCCAGTTACTCCCCCCCCCCCCCCCCC